>CAUYPK010038627.1:0-70877 GCA_963574355.1 Loris lydekkerianus | reverse complement strand
TTTACATTCTACATTTACTAAGTTTCACATATACCATTGTAAGATGCACCACAAATGTATTCTCACCAATCCCCCTCCTCCCACCCACCTCCCCCCTCCCTAATAGTGTTTTTCATAGTGCCTTAAAAACCATAAAAGTTGGTGAGTGAGTTAAAGCTTGTTTCCACCATGATCAGTCAACACAACTGGTCATATGACTAAAAAGGGCTCAAAAACCATTGACTGCCATAGTTCAATTGTGCAATAACTCAAGAAATAATTACAGTTGTGTTTTCTTGTGCCAAGTACTATGCTGCCCACTGAGAAGAGAGTAGGGCCTTAAAAGAGCCATAGTCTCCTTGTTTATATTCCCCTCATTCTGGTCTTTAGGGAAGATGGGCTTTAAACATATAATTAAACAAAAAAATAAAATAAAATAAGTTAAAATTGAGATGAGTGCTACTACCAAAAATGCGACCTTGTAAGAATGAGTAAAAGGCATCCAACTTAGTCTGAGACTCAGAAAAGACTTCCCTGTGAGAGTTGTATTTAAGTTGTATTATGAAGGACAAAATCTTTGGACAAATTTACTAAAAGGAAAGAAGAGAGTGTTCTGCTCAGAGAGCAGACTTGTGCACGAGTAAGCCTCCAGGGAGGTGCCAGGACAGTAGAGTGGCAGAAACAAGGACTGCTTGGAATTGGCGGGATGAGCTGGATGGAGGAGGGGTTCGGAGGTGGCGGTGGCAGGGAGAGTCAGGATTTGTGACAATTTAAGGATTTGGGATTTTGGCTTTATGGCAAAGGATAACATTGAAGTGTATGAAGCATGAGCATGATATGATTGCTTTGTGTTTTTTTAAAAAAATTACTTTGGCTGTAGTATGGAAAATGGATATTTGAACAATCTTGATATTGTAATAAACTGGTAGAATGAGCTTTGTTCTAAGATGGTTAGCAGGTGATTTGTTCTCTGAAAACTGATGTGTCCCCTTTCCCTAGAACTGTCCCTACTATATCACATAATAGGAGCTCTTTCAGGTTTTTATCCAAAAGAATTTCAATCAGAATCTCAAAGCGCTATTTCATATTAGTGCTCCAATGCTCACTACAGCAATATTCAGGATAGACAACATGCCGAAGCAACATACACGCCCGTCAGTGGATGAATGAGTTGAAAACATGTGGCAGGTAAGAACAGCGGAATATTATTCAGCCTTAGAAAAGGAGATCTTGCTATATATGACAACATGGATGAAAGTTGAGACATTGTGTTCAGTGAAATAAGCTGAACAGATGGGACAAATACCGTGTGACTCCACTTACATGAGAGGTCTAGGAGAGTCAGCCTTACAGAAGTAGAAAGCAGGACGTAGTTGCCAGGGGTTGAGTGTCCGGGAAAATGGAGAGTTAGAATTGAAGTTTTTTTAATGCAAGATGAACACATTCTGAAGGTCTGCAGCACAGCATTAGGCCTGCAGTTCACAGTACTATATGGTGCTCTTCAAAGTGTGTTAGGAGAGTACATCTCATGTTAAACGTTCTTACCACAATAAGAAAATAGCTGGTTGACAAATGAACAAACAATAAAGGGCAAAATCCCTGAAGTGAAGAATAGCTTATTTTTTCTTATAAATTAGAAAGGATCTATTGGCTACCACATCATGAAGTAATTTTGGATCATTTTCTTGATAATATAATTTATTGACTGGGAAAGAAATGAGTGAAGTGAGAGGTAGAAGGATAAGGATGCTGCGTAACTCTGAGTCTGGGCCAGGCACGGATCCCTCGTCCATCATAGCGAGAGGAACGGGGAGGACTGAGCACGCTCACTGTGTAACCATCACCAGAGGGTAATGCTAACTTCTGTTCAATGAGAAAAGCAAGCCCCTTCTAACCACAAAACAAAACAAACCATGGATCATGTTAGGAAGAGTCCACAAAATCCAACAGACATTCCTAGCGTCAAAGTGATTCTGACTCTTGCTGCTGGTGGATCTGTGCGGAGGAATGTAATTACATCAGGGCTGCTCAGCACCTGCTCAGTGATAACCTTCCTTCATCAACCTGGAGATTGGTTCTCCCATCTTCAAACCTGCAAAATGAAAATAAATGTTTCCTTCTGTTCTGGGAGGAACAGCCGTGTTTATCACAAATACTAGATCAGCTGTCTTCTCCCATGAAAAACATAATCGCAAAGCAAAGAACTCACATCTTGGGCCAGTAAACCTGAGATGACCTTTATTATTAAAGCCTTGTTTTTTTTGTTTGTTTTTTTTTTGTTTTTTTAATTTAATTTTTTAGATGTCTCTATTTTTGAGATACACATGAGCTATTTTAGAATTTATTGCGTGAAAAATACTGGCTAACTACTTGCCTCCAAAAACTTGGAATAGGTTTATATCAGGCGCTAAATGTCCCTTTGGAATGGATTAATAGTGCTAATAAACGTTGGGGGCAAACAAAGAAACCAGGGCAGGATGTTTATTAGACTCACTTCTAAGAACCTGTTAAAAATAAATGGAATCACTTAATGATTGAATGTGCTTGTTTACATTTCAAAGCTGATTAACTTAAATTTAATCTTTGTTTTCTTTCATTAGATACTGTGGAAATTCTCTGTCATTACTTTAATTAGATGCATTAATAAGGTTTTAAGACACCTCTGCACAGAACTATGTGCAAATTCAGGAGGACAAACCCGGATCTGGTGAGGTAGAAGCCTGATTTAACTGGAAACCAGTTACCTTTCTTCCCTCCAGACTTTTAAAAATATTCTTTTTAATGTATGTGAGTGTTTATTGTATCAGCCATAAATCCTAATCCATTTTAGTACCCATTTGGATCTTCAGAATGGACTAAAGCTCCTAGGAGAAACTGAAGATCCTTATCTGCATTTTATATAATAAACCTAAACGCTTGTACTGAGAATAAAGACAAAAATTACAGCAAGCATGGATTTGCTCCTATAGAAGAAAAAGATAGCTGCACATATATTCATAACAAAAATTCCATTATAAGTAAATGTTACTTATTGCAAAGGAGCATATAAGAGAACTTGAAGTTCACTTTGGAATCAGTCGTCTCTCTACCAGGTTAGTACTTAGAATCTCCAGATTGTGAAATGTGGTTGACCCATTTAAGATTTGGAGGAGTGGTGGATTCTTTTAACTTATAATTTTAGATAGATATAAAAAGTTCCCATAGCTACATTTCATACCTGAATTACATTATAATTCACCAATCACTGATGCAAAAATTCATTATATTTACACATAGAAATAATGAAGATATGTGGGGAGTGTTTGAGTGTTCAGTGTTTTAGGGCTCATCTTGAGACTTCGAGTTTCTAATTTTCCTTTTATCAGTGATGATTCTATACACGTTGATGTCATTTTCTTTCATCTAAGAATTATGTTTTTCTTAAACACCTGCATAACAGAGCTTTAACACATACACTAAGATTTATAAATATGTAATTGGTAGCATATATCTTCATGAACTATAGGATTCTTTCTTGAGAAGCGTTATACAATAAATGACTCCTATTAAAATGGTCTAATTAGTTTTAAGAATTTAACCAGCATTAACAGAGAGATTCAAAACCCAGTCTACCTGGACTGTGTATTAGCTTATAATGACTTAGGAGTAATCAGCTTTCCTAGATGGCTTCACAAGGAAGAGAGAAAATAAAAATAAAGCTGTTTTAAAACCAGGTAACTAATTATACACAGATTATTTGTAAGCAGCTTCTCTCTTTTCAACAAAAGAAATAAGCTTTGCTGAACTGAACTGAATCTTTCATTGCCAAATGCACAACAGAACCATTTTCCTAGTGATGAGTAAGATGCCAAGCTGGGCAGTGATCAACAACAAACTCGTATTTGCTCTAGCTAGTTTGAATGGCTGGGTTGGGGGCAGCTGGGATGATGAAGATTTTGTCTTTTTTTTTTTTTTTTTTTAATTTTGAACAGAGGCCTTTGTCTGAATTCTAAGCTGAGATGCTGATTTGCAAACAACCGCATTCTTCCCCACCTCCCTTCTAGCAGTCCCAGCTTTTCAAGGTCTTTGCTTCTGTCATTCTTTTCTACTTGTAAACAATAGGTTCTTGGAAATCATAAGGGTTCTTGCAATCCATAATAGATGAAATTGGACAAATTAAATATTTTATTCTGCATTTTAAGGCCTCCTTGGCAATGGTCTCAAAGTTTCAAAATTATTTTTATAAAGTCAGACTCATGTTTGCTTTGAAACAAATGCTATGTTCTCTAAGTCACTTTTGTTTCTCATTATCATCGAATTAATTGAACTTTAATAGTAGTCAGTACTGGCTATTATAGGTCACATGCTGAGTTAGAGCTTGACTCTGGTTCTAATTTATTCATCACGACACCCTCATTATCCACATTTTAGAGATAAGAAGACTCAGGCTTGCAGAGGTTAAGCACTTATCCAGGTTAAACAGGTAGAAGGCAGGAATGAAGCTATGTCTGCCCAGCGCCTGTGCTCCTAATATTCTCACGGTGCTCATTCTCGTATGAATAAAAAATTGCTTGCTCTAGATAACAACAATTCTGAATACAAAGAAGGGTAATTAGATGAAGGCTCCCAATGCAGAAGGCCATACCAATGGGTTAGAGTTGTTTTCTCTCTGTTGTTTCTAGGACCTGCTCTATAATCAACAACCATGTTTACCTTCCTCAACAATTTTGTTTGGGAGGTTGTTTTGCAATGATTATGGATTTGTTTGTCCTTATTTGGTTCATAAGTAATGTATTTTATGGTTAATGGGTACAAAAACATAGTTATAAATAAACATTAATGAACAATATTTGATAGCCCAACAAAGTGACTATAATCAACAATAAGCTGGGGTATATTTAAAAGTAAATAAAAGAGTGGAATTGTAATGTTCCTAATACAAATAAATGATAATTGCCTGAAGTGATGGATACCCCAATGACTCTGATTTGATTAATTCTCGTTGTCTGCCTATATCAAAACATCACATGTACCCTATAAAGATTGACAACTATTATGCACCCTCAAAATTAAAAAAATAAAATGCATTTCTACTTTAAATTCCTCCTGAAGGAAAATTTTTGAAACATTTCCCAGAGGTAATCTTTTATATACCACTGAAATATGATGGAGAACATTATGATGATTTAGAAAAATAGAAGGCTTGTAGGCAAAATTGCCTGACTTAGCATTCTGATTTTGTTATATTACCTATTTTTGTGATACCAATGTGTTTAACTGGGTCTCTGGTTACTCAGTGTGGGAAATTAAAGGGACTGAGGAGGCACAGAGAGGTTCATTTTCTTTCATCAACCCTATTTTTCTCCTTGGTTCTTCCGCCACACTGTTCTTTGCTTTTCATTTTTTTTCTTTCTCTTTTATCTCCTCCATTCTGTCTCCTTTTTTATTTTACTTCACATCTTCGAAGGATGGAGGAAGGTAGAAAAAGTGGTTTCTGAATTCCTCTAGAAGTAATTCTATTTTGTTACAATTCAATTACCTCCTTAGGATGGTCTCGTAACCTGTCGTGAAATTTTCATCTCCACAATTTTTGGAGGTAATAAATAAGCAAACAATGGCAACTATGGTGGATCTGTTAACAATGAATTCCACATTTCAGGGTAAACATTAAACTTTGTTGCTTATTTTGTCATTTTTTTTTTTCCCAAAGAAATTGCCCCATAGCAATTTTTGCTTCATATGTGACTTTTGTAGAATGATAATAGTAATAATAAATTTGGTTAAAATGTTCTATTTCTTTAACAATTTTCCCTAGACATTCATTAACTTCTTTAATAAACAAATTGAAATATTTTATTCAGCTGGGCTCAGTGGCTCACAACTATAATCCCAGCACTCTGGGAGGCTAAAGTTGGTGGATCACTTGAGCTCAGGAATTTGAGATCAACTTGAGCAAAAGAGAGATCCCATTTCTACTAAAAGTAGAAAAGACTTGCAGGGCTTGGTGGCACTTGCCTGTGCTTGCAGCTACTCGGGAGGCTGCGGCAGAAGGATTCTTCCAGCCCAAGGATTTGAGATTGCTGTGAGCTATAATGCCACAGCACTCTACCCAGAGTGACGAGTGAGACTCTGTCTAAATAAATATATAAATATTTTATTGAATCTTCAGAAAATCTCAGTGAAGTAGGTAATTTTATTACCCCATACTCATACCATGACAATCAGAGAAATTCTGTGATACACAACTATTCTTTTCCAGAGTATTACAGAAGTACAGATGTTTTTGATTACCTGGATTGCTTTTATAGTGCTAGAATCACATAATATTCATTGTACCTGTTAGGTGAGTTTTCACTCATCCATTAACTTCTTACGTCAGCTTTACTATTTTATCTTGCCAATGTCACACAACTTTTAACATATATGTTAAATGTTGGAAATTTTTAAAAAATGATATAAGCAGTAAGCTTTGGAAGAACATTTTCATAAACTACTAGCTTCTGGCACCAGACAGCTATTTTCATTGGGGATTGTGTCACTAAATATTTTAAGAAAATCCTGAAAGTCACATTCTCTATGAAATTTCCAGATTATTTTTTTCTTGGATTTTAAATGCTGATAGTGATCAGCAGTTTAAGAAATACTAAAAATTTTGTGTATAAACAAAATTTCTTTGTTGGTATACATAAAGGAAAATGAAGATACCACGTTTCTATTTAACATTCATCTTATTCTTGTCATCTAGGGTTTATATTAATGTTATTTTTTCATCCCTTGATATTAACAATTTTTAAACACTACTACTTTGTACCAATATTTAATTTGTACTTCTCACATTGTCATTGTGTACATTTGTAATGTTCCTATTTTCATGCCAAAATACAAAGGTGGTGGAAACATTGAGAGGCAAATAATTATTTAGGTTGGAATTCAGTCAATGGATTCACCCCACTGGATAGAATACAACTGGAGACAGCTAGATGAAGCCCTGTAAAGCAGGAGCAGGAACTGGAGTCCTATTTGCCCGTGTCTAAGAACAGTACGAAAATTCCATGAGCTATTTATGAAAACATATCCTTAGCCAATCAAGAATAAAATAAATTTCCTTCATGCCATAAAAAGTCCTACCAAAAAAAATTAACACCAAAAATCATACTGTAAGGAAAATTATTGAAAACTTCTCTGTGAGATTAGGAACTAAGTAAGGACATTTTCTATCACCCTTTCTGCTCAACATTGTCTAATGGAATTTCAAGTGGGAAACGTTCAATCTACTTTTCCTCATTCTTGTTTCTCTCCTGTTTTGAGACTCATAAAGGAACATACTGGCTAATGACTGTCCAGCTCAGGGTTTCATGAAAGGTCTCATTGGAAAAAGCTTTCCTCTACCCAAAACACAAAAACTAAACACATAAAAGTCTTTAAAGCTTCTTCCCTGACTGCTCTTATCACAAAGCATCTCTTTCCCTTTGGGACTAATTTCTCTAGTTGCTTTAGCTTCTGTTGTCTGAATTTTGTCTTTGTCTGCTTTCCTCTCAACTTTTAGTAATCCAATGCTTGATTACCATCCCAAATAATTCTACAAACAAAATCCAAAAACTATATTTTGTATTTTTAGACTACGTTTAAAATAACCATGTGTACTTACTAACATTATCTTGTGGTCCGCTGAAGTTTTCATCTCCTGGTGCGGGGTGGGGAGCTTTAATAAAGGATGAAGAATATATAAATTACAAACAAAAAGTCTTCATTCTCTGCAATACTTGTTATCTACTGCTACATAAAAAATTATAAAAAAAATGAAATGGCTAAAAATAACAAACATTTATTAGCTCATAGTTTCTGTGGGTCAGGAATTCGGAGGCAGGTTAATTGGGTGGTTCTTGTGAGGTTGTAGTCAGGGTATCATCCTGGGCTGCAGTCATCCAGAGACTCTACAGGAGTTAAAGGATTTGCTTCCAGGCTCACTCACGTGGCTGTTGGCAGGATGTCTCAGTTCCTCATAATTGTAGGTTGGAGGCCTCTCTTCAAGACATAGCAGCTGACTTCCCCCAGAGCGAGTGATCTAAGGGAGTAAAAGAGGAAGCAAGCAGGAAGCCACAGTGTCATTCATGATCTACTCTTAGAAGCGACATGCCACCCTTGTTACTGTCCTCTGTTGGTCACACGGACTAACTCTGCTGTGATGTGGAAGAAGACTGTGCAATGGCATAAATGCTAGGGGGCCATCCTGAAGGCTGGCCGCTGCACCTGACAAAGGGAATTCCTTTCATATTTCATCCTGAATGTCCATTTCATCTTCAAAATAGCTGGCAAAATCAGCTAAAATAGATGGACTCAAAAAATCTGTAACTATTTATGTCAAGGTCAGCCAGCCATTTTCATAAATTTGTAACAATGATTTTCCAATGGGCAAAATAAGGCCATACTTTAATTAAACTTAAATACATGTCTACATGTACCTAGACAATTTTTCAAAGTAGTTTTTTTTTTTTCCTTTTTAACAGGGGAGGGGTGATATCAGAGTCCAAGGAATGTTACATGGACATCAAAAAAAAAAAAAAAAAAAAAAGAGTTGAAAGTTTTTTATTCTTTCACAATAAGTGAAAGCTGTCATGGATGGTGTTCAAAATTTTGTCACTTTGCAATCCAAAGAAACCCTAGGAAACCCTGGCTTATTTTGAGTGAATTAGCTCAAACCGAGCCTATAGTCCAGCTACTGACTCGGCCATAAGTAAGTGCTAATCTCAAGGGTGTGCTGTTTTGTGAGGCAGTAAACTAGTTTCCTGAGTGGATAAACAAGGAGGCTGAAAGCCAAGGATATTAGCCTATCAAGGAACTGCAATTTTCTTGTAGAAAAAGAGCAGACCTATCTGTTTTGGTTATTAGAGGTAGCAATGAGAATTCCTAAAAGTGGAAAGAAAGGGCCATTTTAAAAGTTGGCTAAGGGAAAGTTCTCGTGTAGAAAAGGTTTCATATGTCCACAGTTTCTATGTTTGGTGCCTTCTGTAGAATTCAACAATGAGTATGTTCATCTACTTGGCAAAGACTTTCTATCTACTTGTAAAACATCTAATTTTTTATATTTTATTTATTTTTATGTTGTTTTTAATCTCAAATTAATATGAGGATACAAATTTTTAGATTATATTATTGTCACTTCTAAGGAAAAGTTTCCATTGTCAAAGAGCCCCTCACCCAGGGGACGTGCTGTACACCCTCTCATTGTGCCCCTTAGATAAGATCCTGCCAAATGTCCTCGCTCCTTCTGCCAATAGTCCTCTCCCCCTTTCATGCCTTCTCCTGTCCCTGTACTAGACTATATTTGTGTTTTATTGTTCAAATGAGCATACAATTGTTTATATATTGGTTTGATATTAGTATAAAGTACATTGGGCACTTTTTTCCCCATTCTTGAAATACTTTACTAAGAAGAATGTGTTTCAGCTCCATCTAGGTAAACATAAAAGATGTAAACTCTTCATCTTTTTATGGCTGAATAATATTCCATGGTGTACATATATCACAACTTGTTAATCCATTCCTGAGTTGGGCATTTGGGTTGCTTCCATGACTTGGCAATTATGAATTGAGCTGCAATAAATATCCTTGTGCAAATGTCTTTGTGGTAAAATGATTTTTGTTCTTTGGGTACACACCTAGTCATGGAAATGCAAAATCAAATAGAAGGTCAACGTTTACTTCTTTGAGAATTCTTCATACTTCTTTCCATAAAGGTTGCATTAGTTTTCAATCCCACTAGCAGTGTAGAAGTGCTCCCTTCTCTCCACATCCACACCAGCACCTGGAGATTTAGGACTTTGTGAGTTACTAGAGTTAGGTGATATCTCACAGTGGTTGGATTTGCATGTCTCTGATGATTAAAGACAATGAGGATTTTTTCATGTGTTTGTTGGTCGTTTGTCTGGGAGAACCAGTTAGCCATGTGTAGAAGACTGAAACTGGACCCACACCTGTCACCATTGACAAACATTGATTCTCACTGGATGAAAGATTTAAATTTAAGACATGAAACAATAAAACTTCTATAAGAGAGTGTGGGGAAAACTCTTGAAGATATTGGCTTGAGAAAAAATTTTATGAAGAAGAACCCCCTAGCAATTGTAGCATCATCAAAAATAAATAACTGAGATTTGATCTAGCTAAAAAGTTTTTGCACCGCTAAGGTTACCACAAACAAGGCAAACAGATAGCCTTCAGAATGAGAGAAGATTTTTGCATGTTCTGAATCTGACAAAGGCCTGGTAACTAAAATTTACAGAGAACTCAAATTAAACAATAAGAAAAAAGCAAACACTCCCCTCTATAAGTGGGCTATATGAGCTTTTAAGCTTATAAGTGTTATAGCAGAAGTAAACTACAGATTTCATCTGGTCTACCAGCAGCTTCCCATCCCATTATCACTAGAATTTCACAGATAAGCACAACGAGATTCTGAGAGGTTCCAAAGCCACATCTCTAATACAGAAAAGAGATTAAAATATAGATTTGATATTCCAATTGACTTAAAATTAAGCCCTACCTATGCATACACTATTCGACCCTGGAAGATTTAAACTCTGTATTAAAGATTCTATTTGTTCAACAACAACAATAACAAAAAAAACAAGTAAGTAATCCCTATCACCTTCACAAATTCTGCAAATATGAGCCAGGCAAGGAGGATACAATGCCCTCAAAAAGCTTTTAGTTTGTGGAAGAGATAAAGGTAAGCAAAATCTCCTCTGGGAACACAGACTCTTGCTGTGTCTGAAGGGTCATCTCCTTCCCAAATCCATGTATTGAAATCCAAACCCCAAGGTGATGACATTTAGAAGTGGTGTCTTTGGAGAGGTGGTTAGGTTGTAGGGACAGAGCCCTTATAAAAGAGGAACCTTGGAGTTTGTTGGTTTGTTTCCATCATGTAAGGATGTGAGGAGAAGACGCTGCCTGGTAGTTGGCTCTTAGCAGGCACTGAGTCTGTCACTGACTTGATCTTGGACTTCTACTCTCCAGAACTACGAGAAATAAATTTCCCTTGTTTCTTAACCTACCCAGTCTAAGGTGTGTTTGTTATAGCAGCCTGAATGGAGGAAGTAAGACTCTAAATTTGATTTCTCATCAGCAGTTGAGCAAGAGCTTGGCACAGCAAGGAGAGTGTGCAAAGGGAGACAGTGGTCTCGGGGCAAGCACAACATGTGCAGAGGCCAGGGATAATCACTAGGGCAGCATGGCCAGCAGTGGCCACAGTGAGGGTGGTTGAATACAGACAAGGAACCTGGGGAGCTCAGCAGGCTCACTGAAGAAGCAAAAGGGCCTAGCACAGCACTAAGCATATGTAAGATAAATACTTGGCAAATGATAGTTTCTGATAATTATTGCTATCCGTAAACATTATAACTACAATTGGCAATCCATTTCAACTTACTTCCCATGAGATTCCTATGAAGATATTGAAGCAATCCAGGGGGAAACGTGGCTTGACTGAGGAGCAACAGGGACAGGGACAGGAACAGGGCTGGGATGCTGGGCAGGCAGAATGTGGATAGATCTTGCAGTTAGAAAGTATTTTGGAAGTTAAACTGACACAACTTAAATGACACATTAACCACAGATCTCAATTTATTCCAAAAAGTCCTGGGTTGCCCCTATTTTCCTGGTATAATTATTCACTGTGCCCCTTTGACTTTTGACAGTGTTCTTTTTGGACAGTACATACAAAATTACAAGGTTGAAGGAGTGACTGTTGAGTGATAGGCTGAGATAGCTATTGTATTTTCCATGTTACCTTTTTACCTTTATTTTTTTTTATTTTTATTTATTTTTTTTTTTTGCAGTTTTTGGCCAGGGCTGGGTTTAAACCTGCCACCCTGGTATATGGGGCCGGCATCCTACTCTTTTGAGCCACAGGCACAACTCCCATGTTACCTTTTTCATTTAAGGGCTTTTCATTGTCAGTCTTTTCTCACGTGATAGAACAGTAAAGACAAAATATAGATATTTATATAGAATAAGGAACAGAGCATAGCAGAGAAGGATAGAAGGAAATTGAATATTTCTATGTGTGTTAAATAAAGTTTTTTTTTAATTTTATTAAATTATAGCTGTGTACATTAATGCACTCATGGGGTACAATGTGCTGGTTTTATATACGATTTGAACTGTTTTCATCAAACTGGTTAGCACAGCCTTCACAGCATTTTCTTAGTTATTGTGTTAAAACATTTATATTCTACACCTAGTAAATTTCACATTAAATGAAGTTTTATAGTTTAAATTACCATTCATTTCTGGGCTTCTTGTATATAGTATCTGAGTAAAAGAAAATGAGGTATGTATGATATAAAAGCAATGTATATTTTTATTCATTCCATTGAGCATATCTGAAAGAGATATTATTTTATACAGGTTATGTATAATTAGAAATTTTAACAAAATTTAAATTTGAAAACATTTAAAAAATTGCCAATTAAAATCATGGTTAATTTTCTTAAAGCCCAAAACAATAGGTACTAGCCTAGTTCAGAGAGAAAGGACCACTTCCACACTGTTGGTGGGACTGCAAATTAGTATAAGCTCTATGGACAACAGTATGAATATTCCTCAAAGAGTTAAAAGTAGACCTACCATTCTTTGATCAAATACTCGTAAATCCCATTACGAGTATTTACCCAAAGGAAAATAAGTCATTTTATCAAACAGACACTTGCACTCCGATGTTTATTGCAATATTACTTCACAATTGCAAAGATGTAGAATCACCCATGTGACCATCAGTTTATGAATGAATTAACAAAATGTGGTATGTGTGTACTATGGAGTACTACTCAGTCATAAAAAAGGATGAATTAATGTCATTTGCAAAAATTGGGGTGGAACTGGACACTGTTACCCTAGGTGAAGTATCTAATGGATAAGCAAACAGCACATGTACTCACTACTAAACTGGAAATAACCAGTGAGCACACAGGTGCACAGAGAGAAGTAAACTTGGTGGAAATCAATCAGGGGCAGGGGAGAGGAAGGCATGGGTGAAAACCCACCTAATGGATACAATGAACTCTATTTGGGTGATGGGCACACCTGGAGTTGGAACTCAAGCACTGCAAAAGGAATCCATGTCACCAAGAACACCTGTACCCCTTTAATATTTTGAAATTTAAAAAATGAAAAAGGAAATTTTTGACTTTTCTGGATATAACAAATTAGTTGCTAGAGCCTCTGGTACTTTTAACAAGATTAAGGAGGTGTTATTAGTGCCCATGTGAACCTGGAAGACCACTTTACTAGCAGTATTTTGAAAGTAATGCATTTTTTCCCACCAGAAAAGGGGAAGAGAAAGAAAGATCAGGAGAAAAAAATTAATATCTCAGCACAAATCCATCTCTATTACTGGAAATAAGTGAACAAATATATGAGAAAACAAAGACAGAACGTGCTCGTGTTATATTTGGGACAGAATGCTATCACAATGTTCAGGAAATTTTCTTGGTATTTATATTCCATTATTGTGGGTTAAAGTACTATGTGTGAGGAAACAGTACTTTAATCTTGTGAAGTTGTGACTATTATTATTCCCACTTTCAAAGAAGATGAGACCTGGAAATGTTTGAATAACTTGTGCAAGGTCCCCTTAATCCTGAAAAAATTCTTACCGAGGCATTTTGAGGTCCAAAGTCCTTCCCCCCTCTTGTGATATTACTGAGGAAAAACTTGTTTTACAGTAGGGAAACCTATGTGTGGAGTAAGGAGAAGATTCAGTGAAGGTCCCATTTAGAATTAGTAAAGTAAGGTCTTGAATATAAATACTCCAATTTTTAGTCCACGTTAGGCCATAATATTCGGATGCTAGGAGTGTTAAATCCAATAAATTATTCTAGCACTTTTAACAGAGTAGCATAATTTATTAATGAATCATTTTGTCAAATAGCCTCATGATATTAAGAAAAATATTTTCACACAGACCAAAGGAAAAAGAGTAATGCTTAACTCCATCATCGAAACACTGGTGTGTTTAAATGTGATAATATATGTTCTGTAGATTAAATTTCACAAATTGAAATATATAGGAACTAGACATAACTGGTGATATAGAAAGAGTGCTTATAATTGTATAGCAATTCAGTATTTAAACTTTGGAGCCAACATGATGAGGTATATATTAACCAGTGTGATGTAAGCATTCCTAATTCTATATGAAATCAGCACATTGTACCCCATAAATGCATTAATGTATACATGATCTATGTGTTTATGATTTAATAAAAAAAATCATGAAAAAAAGATTTAAAAAAATAAGCTTTGGAGCCTGAGCAGTCTGAGGCTAAATCCTAGTTCGCCTTTTAGAATTTCCCATCTCTATAACTGTATCTCAGTTTGATAATCTACAAAATGGGTAAAAATGGTACCTAGCTCAAATATCTAGATAAAACAGTATCTATCTCCAAGGATTCTATTGAGGACCAAATAAGTTTTTACCCAAAAATAATTTAAACAGCAAATACTCAGTAGATATTAGGAAATGTTATTTAATAACTGTTCCAGCAAAAATCTATTTCACTACTTTGCCTTCATGTGGTTGTTAATGATAAAATATCTTTCTTGGAGGTATCTTGACAACTTACTGCTGGGTCTTCCCTTTAATATATATAAGTGAAACAATTACCATAGATATTTTCTAGTAATCTAACCATATGACTTCCTTACTATCCTTAGATTCAGAGATATTTTTGGATCTCAGAGGGATGTAAGTATAATCTACTGTTCCTCTTATTTACAGACAACTTGTCTACAGAGTTTAGAGTCTATGGAGTGGGCCAACGCACACAGCGAGGGCAGCAGACTTGGGAAAGGAATCTGGTTCTTAGTCCTTGTTCTTCATTCTCTCTTCACAATATCATATTATCCAGAGGCAATGTGTTCCACTTATTTATTTCTTCAATTTAAATTTTGGTTTCAACAAAATTCAGTAGAGCAAAACCAACTCCTTTTATTGCCGTGGTGAATGACGTTAAAAGGGAACTCAATTTGTGGAATTATCATCTTGTATTTTGGCTAGCGAGCCTTTCCCAGGTTACCTTTAAACATGTCAAGAAGCTAAATATATATTGACAGTGGATTTGCCTAGGGGAGATTTAGTTCGGTCTAATTGGCCAAACACTTTCAATTTATTTCTACTAAACAGGCCTTTGATATGAAGAGATTTATTGCTCCTCTCTATTTTCCATCTAGAAGATAAATACAGTCCGAAATCAGGAAAGACTTCTTGTAAATCCAAGAAGGTTTTCAGATGGATGGTTTTTCATTTGTCCCAACTTGTCCTGGGCTTTAGCCATGACCTAGTCGGTGTGTATTAAATACATTCTATTTCACTTTAATTGTACATATTTGGAGGGGTGGAACTGAGCTACATCTCTAGTTCTTTCTTTTTTAATTTGTTTTAAGTTCATATTCTTTAAGGCAATAAATTAGGTGGGGAGCCTGTATTGCTTAATAACTTTGGGTAAGCCAGCTTGCCTCTGTTCAGGGAAAGCATGAGCATTTTGCAGTTCATTCTGGGAAAACTTACGAACCCATACAAAAGCACTACTTGCTGTCTTAACCTTTGGACACCACAAAGAACTATTCAATTAGAACCTCTATTGAATCATAACTGGAAACAATGTTGGGTGAGAATATGCTCATTTGCAAATGAGGAGTTGAATGGTAGTCTCTTGATAATCCCTCCTTGATCCATTCTGTATGTTCCCCTTATTTTAATTTCTTTATTTCCTATTTCATTTGATTCATAATGCCTAATTATAATTCAGTCCAACACCAACAGAGACCTTTTGAAAACTCTCCTTTCTCCCCACGGGTCTTGACCAACTGGCATTCTACAGTCTCCCACACTCTTCTCACGTCTGCATCTCATAGCTGCTCCTTCATATTTCTTCTCATAGCTGCATTTCCATATTTCTTCTCCCCTTTTCTTTTGAATGTGGCCCAGAAAAGACTCAAGATAAAAATGATTATTGCAGATGCTAGATCCCAAATATTTCAGTGCTAACTAATGTGAAGACAAACACAGCCACAGCCACCCACTGGGCAAAATACGCAAGTGAGTGTCTACACCTCCAGTCCTACCTGATATAAATCAGGATATTCTCTCAATGGGCTTATATGAGTCTGACTGAAGGTGTTATTCATATACCTAAAAAAAAACCAAACAAGCATTTGTCTTGTACGTAGCATCCTTGAAAATATGACCCACCTGATGTAGGCGACATGCACTTTGCTAAGGATGGAGATACATAGCTAAAAGAATTCAGAAGACCACAGATAAATAGAATATATTTGATGTGCATGTATTATCCGCTTTTGTGCTACATGTTATTTCTAGTCAATTTTGAGTTTCCTCTTGGTGAAATATAGAGTGTTGCTCCTGTTTTAGGATGTTGTTCCCATTCAGATCGCTACCCAAAAGGCTAACACATACCAGATTGCTGAAGATTCTACATTCACCCTGGAAAAATCATATCTTTCGAAATGTGTCTAAATTTGCCAAGCATTTTGCAAATGATGCTGATCATTCTTTGTACAATGCAAGCTCTGATAAATATAAAAATGAAAAAATCTTTAAAGAAGTATTAAAATAACTAATGGAAGGGCAGTGAGACTTTCATCTGGTGAGAACCAGGAAATTGTGAGGATGAGAGTTGTGTGGCTGTTTAGTTCCTTAGCAAATATGAGCTTGTCCCAGGGAAGAGAACTAAAGTAGGGATTTCCAAGCTATTCCCACTAAGTTTTAAGTGTTTTTGTGATATTTACAATTGTTCTCCCATTTTGAGTTTTCCCTAAGAATTTGAATTATTGTCCTGAATTGCTTTCCTTATTCCATTTGTGAGTTTATATTATTATTTCAACCAGTAATAATGTATTTTTTTTTCCCAAGGGACATCAACAACCATGCCAGAAAATGAAGAATACAGATATAGGCTCCATGGTTTGACAAACGCAGACTAAAGGCAGGCAAGGGTTTGGGGCTTCCACGGGCTGGCAATGTTCTATTTCTTCACCAGAATTCTCATCATACACACACATGTTCAAGTTGGATGCAATCACTGAACTGTACCTTTTTTTGTCTGTGCATTTTGTGTAGGTATGTTATATCTCAATACAGTACAGAAAAAAAAGGAAAAAAGAAACAAAAATGCACAAAGTTTTGCCAGTCATTATAATTCAGCATTAATGAATTGAATATAGGCTCTTATTTTTACGGAGGTGTGTCCTGGATTCAGAATACCCCAAAAGAAGATCAGAACACAGCACTAAAGACAGTTGATCTAGAAAGGGGACCCTACGAGATGCTGGCTGTACACAGGTGGACAGTTGAAGAGAGAAAATGGGATCAATGATTCACCAGGACTTCATTTCATCACTTCACCACTTCACCACTTTCCTCTCTGAGAAAAAGGCAATTTATTTTTTTAAGTAATCACTCTTGTTAACATCCCAACATGCTTTATTCTCTGTCTCTCTAAGAGGGAGAGAGAGAGAGAGCATGAATGCACATTAAGAGAGAACTCTCTGACTAGGTGAAAAGATCTCTGCATCCAATTCATTGTGTGGCAGTCATATATTCCACAGGCACTGAATTAAGGTTACCATTTGTTTGCTTAACAGTGCAGGATTGTTTTTCCAAATACAACTTTAGCCAGTGTCATAATTCACATCTGGAACTCCAGAAACTTTGCACAAAATTCTGGAGTATCCTTAATCTTCACATCAATAATCAATCAATAACTAATAAAAAACCCACAAACTGTTCAATTTCCATCCCTGCGTGCTTCTGGTTTACTTTTAATTCTTATCTTAATAGTCAGCCATTTCTCTTCGTGTGTTTAGTTATGTGACAGCTGTCCCAGTAGTAGCTAATTCAGCTCTTTAATGGTCAGGGGTCATTCATAGCAACAAGATGCTATGGTTAGCCATAGAATGATAAATACAGCTTCTGGATCTTTTAACGATCAAAACTTCCTACCACCCTCAACCAACATAATTCTAGCTAATAGTTCACAGACAGGGATCTCGCTGATTGCTTAATATAAATATTTTTCCATGTTACTAAATCGCTGTGGAACAATCTCTAACAGGTAAATCTTATCCCGACTTCCAGATTGACCTCACTTCATTAAGTCACACCTCTACTTTGGATATTAAAATTATTGATTTTTGCTTCTATAAAAATCTACCTAGGTATATTTTGCATACATTCATGGTCATTTCCTTAGGGTAAATTTTTAGAAGTAGAATTCCGGAATCGAACATTATGCACATTTTAAGACACTAAATTGATCAGGATCATTTTCATTGTACTTCAAGTTTTCCAAAGGGATTAATTTGGCTTTAAAATAATATCATCAATCACAATTGACTTCTTGAGAACTTCTCTGTATGGAGTAGAAAAAAGTTAACAAACTTTTTCAACACATATGGATTGTGCGGCAGAAACGTAAAATGGTAATTCTTAAAGACAAATAGGTAATAGTTAATCTGGGTGGATTCATACGTGATTGAACCACTGCCTTCAATGTAGGCAGCACAGCAACAAGCAATACCAGTCAAGAAGGTGGTGTGCCAGGGGAGGCTGTGTTCATTCTGTCCTGTGCAATGGATGTATTAATAAGGTTTGACGAAGGGCATTGGCTTATATGTTTGCACATTATCTATGTGTGTAGTTGACATAGTTTGAGGAGAAAACCATAAACTTCCGAAAGATAAAATTCCACAGCGACTCTACAGACCAGAATTGTAAATAAAATTGAGCATGCAGACAGTCGACTATGGTAAATTTTCAACTTATGAAGAAGTACAGGATATATTTGCAAACATGCCATAAGAAGTTTTATTTAATTGCCCAAGAGAGGCAATTGAGAAATAAATATAATAATAAAGTTATTGGGTGGCGCCTGTGGCTCAAAGGAGTAGGGTGCCGGCCCCATATACCAGAGGCGGCCCTGGCTGAAAACTGCAAACAAAATAAAAATAAATAAAAACAAATAATAAAGTTATTGTGATTGGATATTTTCTTACTATATGTATTTTTTCCGGAATGAAAAAGGTGATGCTGTGAGTCTATGTACCTCATACCAAGACCATTGACAGGACTAGAATTTATTCAGAGACAAGCAATAATCTTAGCATAATTCCTGCTCATATGGTATTAGGTGATACAATCTTTACGTAACAGGAGTCCTGGAAAATGAGACCTGAAGCAGGAGAAAATGGAAAGCAAATAGGAGGTGGTATCTCAGGGAGTTGTTCGGAGCCTTGTAAGAAAAACAGCCTGTTGCTCAGTCATTTGGGATGTCTACAAAGAAGCTTCAATCTGTGGCTAAGGCAGGAAAACTTATGTGTTGGCTCCTGCACAAATCTTGACTGTAATAGGGTAAAAGCTGTCCTACAAAACCATTATATGTCCTATATTTCCAGCTTAAATTTACCAAGCTCTCTGGGTACCACTGGGGAAGCCAGAGCCTTCATAGATCTGTTGGCTTTGACATTGGAGCCTTGGAGCTGCTGGAGTTCTTGTTGCAGGGGCTACATTGCAAGCTTTGTTAAAGTCCATACGTCTTGGGAAAGGTGAGAGAGTTAGAGGTCTGACTGAGGAGGTAAGTCAACAATAACAATGACCAGGACTCTCCACTGAGCAAGTGTCCATATGCAAAGTGGAACTGGGAAGGCCCATCACCTTGCACCAGTCCACGACGTGAGCACTTGGGTGCGTCTTCACCCTTCACGATATCCATATCCCACGTGAGAGCAAGATGCTCTCACCCAAGGGATGAAAAGGGCAAGAGCATTCCAGGGAAGACGGTGACAGCCAGCAACCTCTGGAAAAGACCTAAGGAAGAGTAACCACCCAGCCACAGTCTCATGCTCATCAGCTGAACTTAGGCCTCAATATTTATTATCACTCCCCTTTATTACCCTTTCTAGATTTCTTCACCTTTGGCTAGTGCTTTGCCTGGTTTGGATGGCTTGATGGATGGAGTGACACAAATATCCTTTTTTTTCATTTGCCCATTCACAATTATTATTGGCTCTGGAAATAGGAATTCTCCCTATCAATGTTTGGTATTCCAGACAAAAATCTTCTCTGCCTCCACTATGCGGTAGCAAACCTATTTCTTCAAGATAATCAGAACTGACTATCTCAGACAGTACAGAATCTCCCTTTCTTTCTCTACCAGTTTACTGATATGAAGTGTAAATAATAGCCAGGCATTTATTTCAACTTTTTCCGTGTCCCTTCTTGGAAATATACTCCTGGGAGCTGGACTCCTAGGGACAAGGATGGGATGTACCACTTCTACCAGTGGGTCTCTGAGAGTGATGGTGACAGTGGCTAATTATCTCCTGTTTTCACCACTTGATTACTAGAACCATATGCTTTGTTTATTTGGGACACACACCACAAAAAACATCATCAGTTCCTCATTACTCAGGACATCTCGAGGTCAAAAGAGACAGGAGACGGTTCCTTCCCATTCTTGCCTCTTATTTGTCAAATTGCCTCATAAATGTGTTACTTGCTTCTGGGTTATATTACCAGGCCCCACCCGGAAGCCTGGGAAAGCCAGAGTCTCTATTGGACCTGGGTACTGGGGCTGCTATAGGAAAGTCTGAGAAAGCTGACAGTATTAGGTGGGGATGTGGGAGGATAGGGCTGGGCAAATTTGGAAGGCCCTTATATAGTGATAAAGATAATGAGAACTATTAATAATAAATATCATATGAGAACCTTTGGAAAGTCCTAAGGCTATTAATTCAAGGAACAGAATACTTAACTATCTCTCCTTACTTAAGCTGTTCAGTCAGAAACTCGACAGCCATTTGTTGAAGAATCTCATGGAAGAATTTCAAGAGTACTTTGATTCAAGTACTACAGTTAAACATCATCATTTTTTCCCACATTTGTGAGGCTGTGATGCCTAAATGAGTGAAAATCCATTTATTGGATAACTTTTCAAGTGTTAACCAACCTAGAAAATCTAAGAAGTTCATAGAATAACTCTGTAAATCACTTATGTCAAAAATTCCCACAGCTAATTAAATGTATCTATTTAGTGAGATAGGTTATCTGATTTTTTTCTACCTGAGACAGAGAAAAGACCAGAGTATGAGTTGGAATCTGACTAGGGTCACAGGTTAAAAGTGGAAAGTAATGCTACAGGATATCAGCCTTAGCTAACGCTAATTAACATTATCAGATGTCCACCAGCAATCTGGGGACACCCAGCATAAAAATATCCAGATTTTATAAGCTTTGCAATAAGACCCTTAAGTAACATGAAAAAATGAAATTTATAGTTGGCTTATTCTGTGTCTGTGTGATAATGAATACTGCAATATGGTATATAAGAGAGTCTTTTTATCATAGCTAGTTAAATAAAATTGTTTTGTAGACAAGATTCATTCAATCTAATTACTTACAGAATTCTTATTTTAAATGTATCTCTTTTGCTATGTATAGGACAGAAAATAGAAAAATGCCTTGGGAGTACAATAAATATTTATTGATTGTGTATTCACATAAGACAATGCCTACCCAAGAGCAATATTTATTTTAAATAAAGACTAATTTACAAAGAAAAAAAAAAAAACAATTTTTTTCTTCCTCTATGTAATCCTAAAAGTGCTCTAAAATAGTAAGATCTAATTGTAAAAACATTCATCATTGTTTTGTTTATCTAATTCTGCACAATAAATCACACAAGAACTTTGTGGTTTAAAAAAACAACAATTATATTATCTCTCATGGGTTTTGCTTTGTTTTGTTTTGGGGTTGTTTTTTTTTTTTTTTTTTTGGATTCCAGATCTGGGCAGGGCTCTAAACTGGGCAGTTTTTGCTCAGTCTCTGATGTGGTTGCTGTCAGACATTGGCGAGGCTGGAACAGTGGGGGGCCAGAGTGTCTGGGGATTTTCCCAGCATGTCTCTCTCTTCATGGAACCTCAGGGCTTTTCCATGTGGTTCCTCTGCATGTGCTAGTTTGGGTGTCCTTCAGCATGCAGGCCTCGGGATAACTGGATTGCTTACATTGCAACTGAGGGCTTCAGTAATGCCTCAGCCTCCGAAATCTCATTGGGTTACTTCTGCCATAATCTGACGGTCGAAGTAGCTACAGAAGCCCAATCAGTTTTAACTGCAGAGCCCAGGGATCCCATCTCTTGATGGGAGGAGTATCAAAGTTACCTTGTAAGAAGGGAAAATGGGATGGGAGATCTTGTTGCAGCCATATTTGAAAAATAAAATCTTATGCAGCCATGTTCAAAATATGAAAACTAAAAATGATCATCCATGAAAGGGAGTTTGCACTGTTGTGTGTCATGAAAAAGCAGTGATATTCCTTTAAAAACTAAAATAGAGTCTTTAAAAATGTGTCAGTACTCAATGCGATCTACATATTCCTTATGCTTATGTAACCCTACATGTTGGAGATTAAAAAGGCAGGGAGTAACTGAGACCTGACACCATTCTCTTTCTCCTCCCTTTCTGTTCTCAAGCAGAAATCTGATAAAATTCTTTTGGAGAAAATGGAAGTTAATTAATATTTTGTTCATGATAAGTGAATCTGAAAAGCTTTGTAGAACTCTTGGCAACTTTTCATCTTGTGTGGGCTGAGTGATGACAAGTGCCTCCAAAGTGGGTGACCTAGTATGCTATAAAATAGATTGTTCACGAACGGAGCATCTGTGCAATACTGCCCAGGAAGAGCCGACAGGGTCCTCACAGCTGGTGCATTACAAATGCATCAAACTAATCCCAGAGATACATCTGGGACACTCAGAAGGAGAAAGAGAAGAAGGAAAACAAGAGAAACATGGGGGGTGGAGAAGGAGAGGAAAAGGAAGGGGAAGGGAAAAAGATCTCAAACTTTAGGCTCGTTAGGGAAGAAGAACATTAGCAAACATTCTTAGGTCTGTTTCAATGGACTCAGTGGAGAGATCAAATCAGTATCTCAGTTCTAATATTCTTACATTTCTTTGTTCCGCTCTTAAAAAGTGCTTTCATCCTATTTTCCTAAATCCCACATTTGACTAGTGTTTGGGTCTTTTACACGTAACCATTGTGGATTTTATGGTTACAAAAGGGAAAAAGAAAAAAGAGTTTTCATTTTATTAAACTCTGTGTGTGTGTTCACACATTACCAGCGTTTTAAGAATAGAAAGCAGATTCTGTTTTCTTTTTCATCTGTGAATAATGGTTGCGATCCCTGATTTTAGATCTTATCAGTTTTTCCCTTAGGATCGAAACCTATAAAGAAATAGAACTGCTTCTTTTTATGGGCAAAAAGATTTACATAAAGCACAAAAGAAAAATAGTACAACTTGGCAGAGTCATTTTAGACTGCTTACTTCCGTAAGTCAATGAGGATTATATGAAAATCTTTTCTGCAGGCTGTGTCTAAAATTATCAGTTGTTACTTTGGTATTCTCTCTACCTGTGCTGTGGTGGGAATCTTTAGAGCACAGTTATTCTGAAAGCTTGATTTTTTCGTTCCACTTCAGTAAGGGAATCTCTGCTTTTGTAGGGACGAGAAAGTAAAAAATTAATTCCTAATGTAGATTCCCTTTAAAAAGCCACTGAACATCCAAGTGTCAAAGTGGGAGAATTATGACTTTGTAATGTAGCTCCAGGGTTAAGGAATGATTCCTAAGGCATTTTCAGTCTGCAACACCTTTTTAAAAAATTAGTAAGAAAAATGACCTCGCTTCTAATTCGTTTTCCCAACACTGATGTATTTGACTTAGCAGTGTCTGGGTCTAAATTAAGATTAGTCTCTAAAGTACCTTTTGGTGAAGGAAATTATAATGATTTTATTACTCTTTTACATGAACCAGGAAAGGAAATTTTACAAGCATGAAGAGGTTCTTAAATAGAGCGGGTAATGGAGGAAAAAGAAAGAACAAAAATGAAAAGTAAAATCCAGATCTTTCTTCTATTGCATTGTTTAGCTTCCTACATCGCAGAAAGAAATAAGGTTCTTTGCTCACTTGGTTAATCTCATTTTTCTCTTATCTATCCATGAGGTGCGTTTTCCACCAGTTTTAGTAAAATGGACTCAGAGTAATCTGAGTGAGAACAAACGAAAGGGACTAGTCTCTCATCGCCGCCTGTGTGTCATTCCCATTAATGTCAGCAGGGATTACGTCCTCACATGTAAGAAAATGTCTGTTTACAAAATGGAGAGGATGCATTACTTTCCTGTTACCACCATTTCAATGCATTGAAACTGCAAGAGATTTGTATGGGGTGTGTTTGGGTTTGCTTCAAAAAAGGGCATTCTTTCAGAATGGGCCACTAATGTGGCAAACCTACTTTCTCTTTTGTTCCCTATGTATTAAAGTAATATAGCTGGCATTAAGTATTCATTCTTCCTTTTTCACCTAACTACCCTGACCACCTAAATGTAAAGAGAGAGAAAAAAAAAAAAAAAAAAAAAAAAAAAACTATGGGCAAAGCAACTCATCGACATTCTTTTTTAAAGCAAGCAAGATAGTTGAGGAATGTTAAACTCAACAGAATGTAAATGAAGCCCAAAGTACCTTGTTAAGGGGAGATGTGTTTGCTGCCCACTTAAGCACCTCTTGTTGCTGGTAGTTCTTCCAAAATGATCTGGGTGTAAGGGATGGAGTCAGTGGTACTTATGCCATGAAAATAGCTGTGACCTATATTTTCATGTTTCACATTAGTCCTTATTCTGTTCAGGATGCTGATATTCTCCACTGCCTCTTGCCTTACTCATTCAAAGCAGGTATTCTCAGCTTTAAAACGTGCACACATGCATACACACACATTGGCTCTCTGCTAAGACAGAAGATGCAGATTTGTAAGCCTGTTGCAAATGCTCTCCAACTTGTCTCTGAGCAAAAAAAAAATAAAAAAAGTTGGTGTGATTATAAGGTAACACAAAGTCTGTTGGACCCTTTGCTTGCTTCGGTTTCTATCAGTGCACCAGTCAATAAGGCTAAAATTATACAGGCAGAGGTTGTTTACTTTAAAGCTGCTTGTAAAATATCAGGAGATTTTTCAAAGCGTTAGCAACCAATTTAAGAGAAAATGAGGAGTAGAGAGGTCAGGGGGGAATATTTACTTTGGAAGGTCAATTGAATATTTGAAGAGAGTAACAGGTTTGGCTTCTAAGGTCATGCTAATGTATCTAGTTGTCTATTTGATCCTAAGTAATTAAGCTGTAGAAGCAGGAGGCTGTGGAGTTGGAGAGTTGTTCCCCAGTAGGGACCAAGCCTTAACGAGGTTGGAAAAAAAAATAAGGTCCGTATCTTCCATGTAAGGTACGGTTTGTTTCTGTGGCAGGTCGTTGTCTGCTGTCCTAGATCCTTCGTCAGTGATCAGGACAGTCACATCCTCCTCTGTGAAGCTACAGAGGTAACATTTGTCCTCTGTTTTGTATTTGTCTGTTCCTGACACAAACACTACTGATTCTCCAGAGGACTGCTAGGGAGAAATGTACAACCTGGTGGCTTTTGGAGGCTGAGAATCTCCTGTCTTTGAGTCACATGCACATTTCAACATTGTTGGCTTCCTTAAAATTGAAGTACAACCCTTAATTATGTCAGTTAATTGCAATTACTGCACTTGAATTATATCCGTGATAAATGAGCACTGGCTCATTTATTCAATTAACTTTTTTTGGTAGAAGAATTTGTTTGATTGCTTTACCTGCAAGAACATTTATACTGTAAAAATAAGGGGGTGGGAAGTGGAAAAGAATTGTGCGTTTCTAGTAGTAATTTTCCTGTGCTTATGGCTGGCATAATTCTCACAGATGGACAGCCTCGTTTTTCTTTTTACACATCATACTCAGTGAATTAAGTGGTCACAAACTTAATAACGATGAACATAAACAAAATGTTGTGTTTTCTATTTTAATATTAATTATACGTTTTTAAATATACAAGATCCCAAATCCTCGTTTCTTGCATCAACCCATTTAAAGGTCAACTGTTCTAATGGAAGTTAAACGGTTGAGTCTCTTCTCTGGGATTTCAGTAAACTGAAACCAAAGATTTATTCAGTTCAAAGATTTTACTTTTAATATTACAAATCATGTTAGCTTGGAGGAATTTTCCTTGGTATTTCTATGTCCTACGCTTTCACTGCTTCTGTTGGAAAAGTGAAATTCTTCCCTGAATTTAAGATTTTCTTCAGATACAAATCCTGCTTGTACTCAACATAAATCTTGAAAAAAAAGACATTTTCTTGAAAACTGATATTTATGCCCAAATTTTATATATTTTGTAGGTTTTTAAAAAATAGCTGGATTAGGGTCAGGCATGGTAACTCACTCTTGTAATCCTGGGGGACTGAGGTAGGAGAATTGTTTGAGCTCAGGAGTTCAAGACCAGCCTAACCAAAGAGACCCCCAACTCCACAAAAAATAGAAAATTTAGCCAGATATGGTGTGCTTATTCTCTCACATACTTGGGAGGCTGAGGCAGGAGGATGGCTTGATCCCAGGAGTTTGAGGTTGCAGTGAGCTACAATAATACCACTGCACTCTACCCAAGGAAACTGAGTGAGAACTGTCTCCAAAACAAATAAACAATAATATAAATAAATCAATAAGGGCTAGATGAATTCTTTAAGTTTTGAAAATTTTTAGTTGGATAAATCAAATCTAAGTTCAAATTTTCATCATTAAGTCTCATCACAATTAAATTAGGCTATAAGGTTTTATATAAAAGAGAAAGCATAAACTCTACTGACCTCAATCAAATTCAGGAGAACAAAAGAAGTTATAGAAGGTTAAATGAAATGATTTTTAAAACTTTCACTTTTACCTGTTCCTCTCAAAGGTGTTTCTAAGATGTTACTGCTTTAGGTGCCATCCAGACTCAAAAATAGTTTGGGTTTTGTAATAGTAGTTATTGTTATCGCATAATATGGAAAAGAAGAATCATCAGCCAGCCTGGCTCTGGTGTAATCAAAATATAAAATATATTTTACATTTAATAAAGGTAAATTATGTGTCAAAAGGTAAAGCAACCTATAATTAATAGCAACTTGGCTTGTGATAGCCAAAACACATCAAAGCTGGCTTTTCTTATTGACTAATGTGTGAACTCTGGGCAGTTCTTCCTGCCTGTCTTCCTCCTCCACCAGAGTTTAATGGCCTAAGATGTCAATGGAAAGGTTTATTTTTTAAATACAATACCTTTCTGTTGTTAATTATATCAGTTCCTGATTATTCTAATGGGGCTTTAAACTCATGAGAGAAGAGAGACAAGTGGGTGCACACGTGCACAGGACACAATTTCACAGGATGAGCAAAAGCACAGTGCCTCTTATTACCAGAAATTAAGAAAATGCTTACATTCCCCTTGAAGGAAAATTATTTTGTTAGTAATCGAAATTATCTTTACGCACTCTGCATTTGGCAATCCTCATACCAAACAAAGAAAAAAATAGATACGTTTAAGGTATTAAGGAGAAATACATATTTATAATTCCTGAGCATTCTTGCCTGTTAAATTGTCCGGGTACCGTGCCTCTATAGTCTAGAGAACTCTTATTTGCTTTTAAAACATTTTCAAAAAGTTTAAAGTAAGACACGCTATTGACAACCTCAAACACTGGATGAAAGAAAGTATTCCTTTTATAGGAAGCAATACAACATTATTTTTAAAATCTTTGTCTTGAAATAGTTTCTAGAGGAGATTAAAGAACTAGCCTAGAATGCATAGAAACATGGAAATCACACTGGAACTGCAGTTTCTTGTTATTCTTGTTGTAGTTGCTGCTATTGTTTTGATGGAGTGGAATCTTACTGTAACGCAACCAGCCCATAGGCCATAGGAGAACTGCATTGGCTGAGTGTCTTTGTGACCTTTCAAAGGCAATTTGATAATGAGTTATGCTGTAAGCAGGGGTTTGGGAGGAGTTTCTCAGCCTACACATACTCCCATTTTTAGAAAATCTATGACTAAGAGTTTGCATAATTAAGAGTTACACCGGAAGTATGCACAGATTCTATACCCTTCCCTGCTTCCCTATAAGTCATTTACTTCAAATGTTCCCAAGTAATTACTTTGTTACAATTGCTCGTAATACGTAGGATGAGAAAATATATTCCCTAATTTCTCTGTGACATTCTGTTCTAAATGCAATTCCATTTTTTACTTTTACTTTAAAAAATTTTTATGTAATGTCTTTCTTCAAAAGTTTTGTTTTCTTTTGAACGACATTCAATACAGATAGATGGAAAGTAACATGTTCTGAATGTGAAAATCATCTATCTCCAGTAGTCACCATATTTGCTTACAGACCTGTTTGATTTTTTTTTTTCAAAAGCTTTTTTTCTTCAAAGGATAATCTCTATACATACCCGAATAACAGCTTGTTGTTTACTAAATAACTTTAAAAAGTATTCCGAGTAAGGCTTCATTTTCTGCACATCACCACCGGGTAAGGGATTATTGTAATCCCCATTTTATAGACAAAACCTGTCAGATTTAAGTAACTTGGCCAATGCCTGGAAGAAAGTTAGACATAAACTAGAGTAAAACTCACAGTTTATGATGTTTATCTCAGATGAACTTCTCTGTCTTTCAGTGAATGAGCTTGTTTTCCAGTCTCCTAACCTGCAAGAACAGGTTATTCGGTGTTACTTCGGACTATCAGTAAAAGGTGAGCCTGAGCCCATAGTGTTAGATGCTCTCCTGACCCAGTTTTAATTCTTTTATGGTCACCTAAATAGTTAAAATTTTCTCTTCCAGTGTGCACTTTACTTTTCTTATTCATCAGAAAAACAACTTTTATTAGATTTTTGCAAAGGCCAAATACACCATTGCCAGACGTTCTATTTGTGAAAGAAGTGCTGAGTAAATAGCTTTTTATTTCTTGTTGAATTAAATGTATAGATAATAATATTCACATTGCTATCCTCCCCTTAGGTAATATGTATAGTTTAGAATGCACTTAAGTGATGACTTCAGGATTTCTAGACTAATAATTCAAGCACATCATCAAGACTCAGGATCATTATGCTAAAATATGACTTCACTATACTAGAAATATTAATTTTTAGAAACCAGCTTTGCTCACTATAATATTGCAGCCATGACAGCATTTATAAACCTGTGATACAAAATGAGATTTTCCTTTTCATAATGAGAAAAAAATTCCACGTAATTCAAAGGTTTGAAGAGTTTGTTTAAGCTTTTTATTACAAAACAATAACAGCTCTGATATTTTACAGGTAACAGTGGGGGATTTCTGATGTCAGTTACAACTGTTTCCAAATCATAAAATGGTTTCTTCATTAGGACACAAATAATTAAAAAATTGTAAAATTAAGCTCGTTCTAAACGAGCTTAGAAAATAAAAATAAAACAGCTTTGTTTTAATCTAGTTTGAAAACTCAGATTAGGTTTACAAATTAATAAAAGCTTTTTGTTCTATGGAAGATTTAGGGTGTTTCACAACTGATCTAAAGACCCTCTTTTTAATTGCTTGCAACATTCTGAATCTTTTTCCTTTCAGTCTAAAACTTTCCATCGTTAATCTCAGGCCAATAGTAATTTTTGCATTAAAAAAATATTTAAAGAAGAAATCATAACTATGTTAGTGATTCCTATGTCCTCTTACACTTAAAATATAATCCAAATAATTCAAAAATATAACCTCAAAATGCCACACTTTCCTAAGGTCTTTAATTCATCACAGAATGATTATTTTTCCAAACTTTAAACATATAACAGCAATACATTTGGGTGTTAGATATGCTTTTAAAATAAGTGTTACAGCATTTCCACAAATCTCTAATGTGTGGATTTTAGAAACATACACTTAAGCATTGTACATTCCATAATTCCCTGTGCCGTAAGAGGATGTTACAAATCTAGAAGACAGCATTACCTACAGGTAACATAATTGGAGAAAAATCTTGATTGCATTTCACCAACTTGACTTTCTCTTATTAAAAAGAAAAATTTTAAAGTTGAAACGGTAAATGTTAAAAGCAAGTTTGCATTGCTAGTTCTAAGTGAATAATATGTAAATTAACATGGAAAAAAATATTTAGTAATTTAGGTACATATAATATTCTTCTTAATATTATTGTAAGACAGTTAAATGAAAGACAGAAGGTAATAGTTGCTAATGTATTCAAGATTCAAATAAATTGCCTAGTTATATTCATATTCACATTTTATGCAAAGCTAGTCTGAAAACAATGCATATGTCCTATTTAAATAAAGCTCAATCAAGCACCTTGATCACTACACAGAAATAAAGCCGAAAATAAAAATCAGTAATTAAAATGCAAGTTCCAAGGGGGAATACCTTCCAGAAGAAAGCCACAGAAGCACCTGATTCTAAAAATGTCAGGCAGTTTTCATAACTGTGGATACCATTTGTTAGCAGGTGGAGGTACAATTTTTATAACAACACTTGCCTGTCAATAACTTTATTACAAAGCTGGTAATTTAATGAAAAATTAAAACCTATTAAAAATAACCTCTCACCCACTCTGGTAGCCACCATTTTAATTCCTGCAAATTATATTCTTCTTTAATGATTTCTGCTTTCTTAGCTCCTCAGTGTTTTAAAAAATTATGAACTTTTCTAATATGTTTCTATAAATTCTTTTTAACGTATAGACAGTTTGAAGGTATATATGCTCTTTAAGCTTCAAGAAAGCCCCACGTCTCATCAGCATATGGGTTACCAAGCAATCTGGTATATCATACAAACATTTAAGATTTCTATTTGAAGTTTGTAAAAAAAGAGAATGACCTTCCCCTTCATTGTTATTAACCAGTAAACAGGTGAAATAAAAATTCACCTGTTTATCTAAAATATTTTCCAAACCAAAGAATAGTTTCAAATTTACTTTTCTCTACCTAAATGTTCTTTTTAGATTTAATCTTACTTCTCTGGGCTAATGACTTTACTATTAGAAATCGCCAGTTCAAAGTTGGTTTATTTTAACCCAAAAGTAAACCTTGAGAACTGTGTCCATTAACTTTCACAGTCCCCTGTTTTATTCTAAGAAAGTTTGCCTCAGACTTAACTTAGTGACTTCCCAAAGCCTTCTCCTTTCTCAAGCACACACATATTATTTTTTTATTCTTCTTTCCTAATCCTTCTAGTTCTTATCATTTTTGAAATTTGGGAACTTTTATAAAAACTCTCTAAATACCAAATATAGTGATTGCCTGCCATTCATGGACACCAAGTGCAACCTTCCACCAAATCTTTACTGAACTCCTACTCTGAGGAGTCAATGTATAAATTGTTTTGTAATTTACATTCATGTTCCTGAGCACTACTATATATAGAGAGAACATGTAGCCACTTTGTGGGTGAAAAAATTAAGATGTACACACTAATACTGATGTGAAATTGTCCATTCTTTAGCACTTCTCATGCTTTATGGGCAGGACCTCATTTTGCTCACCACAACCAAAGACTGCAGTTTTTTCCTGGAGCCTTTTCTTCCTTTTCCATCTGTCCAAGCCCTCAGAAAATCTCGTTGCTTCTCATTTCAACATACATCCCAACGTGCCATTTCTTACCACCTCTCCTGCAACCTTCCTGGTCCAAGCCTCCTTGGTTTCTCACCTGGAATACTGCATAACTTTCTAAGATCTTACTTATTCCACTACAGTCCACCCACAGCAGCCAGGGAGATCTTGTCAAAACACAAGCCAGATTCTACCACTCATTTGTTCCTGCCCTCCGTTGGCTGTCTGCTTTATGCAGAATAAAAATGACAGTCATTTCTCTGGCTTCCTTGATTCTACATCATCATCCCTCTTACCTGTCTGACCCCATCTTCAAATCAGCTGCTGCCCTCCTTCCACAATCTCCTCCGATGCACCAGGCCTGCTCCCAACTCACACTTTCCATCTTGGGTCTCCTTTCTGTGCCATTTCTTCCTATAGATCATTCCTCTAATATTCTCTCATCAGTGAAGCCTTTCCTTGACCAATCCCCAACTAAAACGAAGCTATATTTCCCATCCTGATTCTTCTTGCCACCCTTAATGCTTTAGTGATTTGTTTTCCATAGCAGTCAACTCTCCCTAATGTACTGTACATTTGGCTACACATTGTAGCCTGTGTTAATCTTGTCTGATCTCTGCCTGTCTGAACAGAACATAAACTACATGAAGGTAGGGATGTTGCTTGTTTGTTTTTGTTCCATTTTATACACAAGAATGGTACCCGTTGCATGGAAGACACTCCATAAATATTTTAAATGAATAGACACCTGCATGAGATAACCGGTATTAACTATATGTTAGCAATAGACAAATAGGATGCTTAGAGGAATCATGGCATCCATCTGAAGTCACAAGCCAGGCTTGTCTAACTTCAGAGCTGTGCTTTTACTCACTATTCCATCAGACCGGTCAAACTAGAACACTAATCCCCAAGTTTGGTATTTTCCCACTTGATCGTGCCGTCTCCTAGGTGGCATGTCCGTAGAATACAAAGCTGTGCAAATGGAGAGAGTAAGACAGCATCGTAGCCGCGCAGAATGGAAAGGCTTTCATAGAGGCAGCACCAAGTGCGTATTTGAGGGCATGGGATGAGTTAAAGAATTAAAAACTATCATATGAGTACTTATTTGCAGTTTAAGAGCTATTGTGTTGATCAGCAAATGACTCCAGTTCTTACTCGCTGGGGACTTTGGAGAAGTTTCTTTACCACTCTGTGCTTCACTTTCCTGTTTATGAAATGGGAATAGCGATCAGGACTAGACAAGGTAACCTGTGGTGCTTAAAGCATTACTTAGCAGATAGTAACCACCCAATGCATTCCCTTAGGTTGTTATGGCTTTTGCTATTATTTTAGGTTGCATATAAAACAAATGCCTTACTGTGGCCTGAATAGCTCTATACAATCTCACTTCTGTTAAATCCTCAACTGATTTTTTCTCTCGTCTCTCCACGTGCTCAACTCCAACTAAGAAGCCTTCTCTTTCTTTCTTGAGCAACTCATTTCCAGCTCATGGTTCATAAACCAGCTGTTCCTCCAAGGACACAAACAAACACACACTGTTGCTCCTTTTCAGTCTTGAAGTCTCAGCAAACAGTCACCTGCTTAATGTGGCGTCTGTGAATGTCCTACCCCACAGAGACTCCTCTCTCACAGGCCAGTCACGTGGTATCAGTTTCCTTTTGTGATTTCTATTTCCTTCCATGTCCGGAATGATTTCATCTTCCTATTTTTTACAACTGTCTGTCTTTTCTGGGGAATGTGAGATGCAAGAGGACAATGACCTTCTCTCTCTTCTTTGCCATAGCTCTCAGTCCCTACAGCAGGGCCTAGAACATAGATTGTAGCTGCTTAGTAAATTTTTGCTGCATGAATGAATGAAAAGTGAGTGAGTGAGCAGGCTGTCTGGTTCAGAAAAGGACGTGCTAACATAGTAGTCGTCCATGAAAATACATCTGACAAATAGTAGTCCAGGCAGCAAAAGTGAGGAGTCCCCTGGTAGGAACAATCTACAAAGCCAAGACTCGCATTTAGTTTACCATCGAATACAAATACTGACTCGACATCTCAGACACGGCCCTTATCCTTCCTCGTAGCATTAAAAGGGGGGCACTCAAAAACGGTCCAATTGCAGATCATTTTGAGGCTTGGTTCCCATCCGTCTTGAAGGGTATAATTGTGGCACATGGCCCACTTTCCCTGGACTCTTTTCTCTAATGTACCCAGCATATCATTTGACCCCCTAATTACTGGAGAGAATCAAAATCCCCAGGCTTTTGAAGTGCCTACAGGTAATGTGAATCATTAGAAGCATATGCCATAAAAACTGAAGACATTTTTCAAATCACTTAAATTATAATAATTAATTTAATATGCTTCATATGTTTAAACTATATTTAGTCTCCAGCCATATGCTTTCTTACATGAAACGGAGTTCCAGATTTTTCCATTGCTTTTAAAATGCACTATCCAAACTGGAATTTGTCCAGCACATTAAGAGTTAACATGCCTACACTAGAGAAACATGTCTTGGTGTCTGTAATAAGTATTAAGGAAAAAAAAAAGAAAAACTTGACTTTAAAAAAAATGACCCACTTTGAGTAATGCCATATCCCCAAGTCAGTCAGTTCTACCTTGGTGAATGCTCACTGTATCCAGCAATCTGAGCTTTCTGTTCAGACAAAGGCCTGCCCAGCCAACTCTGCTAAGGCAGTTGATGTCACAGCCTAAAATATGCTACTGTCACAGGTTCTTAGCGCTACTGTGCAGACATCTATTTTGTTCCAAAGAATATGATTTTTAAAATATTTTAAGAATTAAGCTTTCTGGTCTTGTCCTTAGATCTTTCTAGTTTCACTCCAGTCTTTCAGAGATGAGTGAGCTGTTTCAAAGTCATTTATCAATGCTTCTGGTTTTTGTTTGTCTTCACCTTTGTTCATTAATATCTTTGGCTGTTTAAAAATTGTAAGGTGCACCATGTGATGTTTTGGTCATTGCCTCTGTTCCATATTTTTCTTAGTTTGGTTTTCAGCTGCTACCATTGTAAGACCACGTAACAGTTAAATCAGCCCGTTGTGCCTTTAATGATGAACCCAATACAATATAAGGGAAAGATCGATGACAATGTATACAGTGCCAAATAAAAAATTTCATGACAGAAATATAAATTGAAGTAAAACTGTTCATCAACCAGCATTAATCTCTCTTCTTAGACGTGAAATGCTTTTTTTCTTTTAAAAAGGTATTTAATTTGTGACTTATCTGGCAAATGCTAAGAAGTAGATTCATTTTAATTTGCACTCCCCATTGCTTTCAACAATTGTTGAGTAGCTGAGCTGATGACGGGATGAAATGAAGAAAGACTACTTCTTAATGACACAACAAATCATGATTGCAGGTATTATTAATTATTTGAATTCTACTGTGCCAATCCTCTGAGTTTCCTAAATTTATATGGAAAGAAATGATGACATCATTTTAGGAAATGATTTTTGACAGAGATGGGGATTTTTTTTTTTTTTTCACCTTGACTCAGGACTTCCAATGATTCTCATTTATTTAAGAAACAAAAAAAGCCTCTTTGTTTTAATTTGTATACTTTGGGTTACTTCACTAATGAAACAACATGTTCCACTGTCTATTCTCAAACAATTGTGCATAAAATCATCTTGATGTTAATCTAGGGAGACTCTGGCAACCAGAAGTTACCAGCACCTACATAGCTAAATTTTGAAATATTCTTATTCTAAATACACATTGATATTTGTTTTTATTTTTATCTTTTTTAATAAGGACAAGTATTTTTCCACATGTGTAAATCCAAGGGAATCTAGCTGACAACATACGATATTCCCTACTCAATGTTTATAAACTCAAATTAGCTACAGCAAGACCGATTTCCAGGCGAGTATGTAACGCCACCAGCCAGCTGCAAGGTCAGGGCTGGCTATCTGCTTCTGGACTTGCTTTCACTAATGTCCACTGGAACATGAGAAGAAACATAAATAATTTTTCTTTTTGCAAAGACTACTTCATTCCAGGCCATATGTAACGTTAATGATCAACAGCTGTAAGCACACATAGGCCAAAAGCAGAGAAGAATTAGAGCATAAGGGATATTGAGAAAATACTTGAATTGACAGGTGTGGGAAGGAGACGTCATTGTTTAATGAAATAGATGATTTAAAGTAGTGTATTTCTAGTAACAAGTTCGGAAAAAGGATGTTCTTAGTACTGAAAAAAAAAAAATACTAATAACCGGTACTAAGAACTCAGCGTTAAGAATTGGTCTTGGGTCCTTAATGTTTTTATTGACATTTCTAGTTCTCAGGCAGACTTCCCAAATGACAGTCAATTCAGTTGGAGACTTACAATGCATAAGTAAAGATTTTTATTTTGTTGTATGTATGTTTTGGAATAAATATATTTTTTGAAAATGTTTCTGAAACTTTTTTATTTTTAAAGTTTCATTTACTGTTTGTATATTTTTCAGCTTAAAAATGAAATTTGTGCTAGAGCTGTAGCTTAAAAAGATCTGATTTCTCTAAAAGAAAGCCAAAGGATATTAAAGTGTTCCAGCAAATTCTTAATATTAATGAACACTTGATGTCACATTTAAGATTTTGATGGACATTTTTCTACCGTGTTAATTATCTATTTCAAGGAATTGGGTCTCATGGCATGTAATAAAAGTATTGTTTTCGAGAATTAATTTCAAATCTTCAAATGTTTTTTTTTTCTTCTATTACAAATGTCATTTACCCAAAGCTTCTCTAACTCATCAGATTTTTAGAAACATAATTGTTTATGTGAACTTATGATATGCAAAGTTGTCCTGTGTGCTCTCTAAATGCTGTTAATAAATATCATTGGGGAGTTATTCAGTTTTGTGCACTAAATACATTATGTGGTAAAATGCCAAATAGCATCTTGAAAACAATTATTTAGGTGACAGCTTTAGGCTTAAAGTATTAACATTTGGGGACTTTTAGGAGGTAAGATGAAGTATAGTAGGGAAAGAATTCCTTGCCGATCAATTCCCTGTCTGTTTTTATTCTTAGAAATGACAGGTGGTAATTTATATGGACATCTTTTTGTAAAACCACAATTCACTTAGCTGCTCTGGAAATTTAAGTTTCATTAAAACCGGCACCTGCTTGAAGTGCTATAGGGTCTTGGCTGGTCTTGTTCTCTTGATCTCTTTCTGTGGATCAGCCAGTGGAAACACCAGGGGTACCTTCTGGTTCTAAGTGATGCTGTGTTGCCATTTTCCAGCGTGCTGAAAACACGATAAGCAGGCCAGCTTCAAAATCAGTGATGTTGGCTGCTTGGGTGAGTGCCTTTCTTTACATGGATGGTGCCAGTTACAGCAGTCCGCAGGACAAACCCCTCCAGAGCATGTGCTTCCCCCCTTCCTATCACAAGTGGGTTCTTCTTCAAGTGAAAACTTTTTCTCTTCGCTTGCTTTTGTTAATCACATTTTACAACAAAATAGATGAAAGGAGGCACACTGGGTATAAATAACACACTTTAAAAATCTATGCCTCCTTCAGTCCCTCTTGTCTGTAGAACGAGGCTCATAATGTCCTACTTGTTCTTGCTACTAAAAAAAATAAGGTTTACAATTCATACTCCCAAATATTCTGGTAAAGCCCCTGGCTAATGCATACAGTAAATCAGCCCTGCCCTTGCCGAAGTTTTAATTTGCGTGCCTGCGTCTCTGGAAACATTCCGGAGTCTTCTAAGAAAGCATTCCAGTGTCTGCCTCTGTAAGAGTCCATATGGCAAATGCCTCTGAGATCACAGAACTTTTCTTATTCAAGGCCAAACATATCCCCTTTATGTTAGGAGTTCTCAGTAGGAGCCTAACAAAGATTCTGGAAATTATGGGGACAATAAAGGCAACGTGGAGTCCAGAGAAACAAGGAAGTCTATTGGAAGACAGAAACCTGAGCGTGCTGACAAAGTGACCCTCACATAATGCACATCTTGAAACAAGGAGAACTTCTTACTCTCTGCTTCAGGAAATGAGAATGGAGGGGGCATACATCAGCTGATGGAGTTGATTAGGTTAGCTGTTCAATTAAAATTTCTAAATGTTCCCTCCGATACACACTGGTTTTTCATTTATTTTACTCAGGAGACACCAAACATGAGTTTTATTTAAAATGAAAGAGTGAGGAATTTAAAGAACATTTGATTTTTTTTTTTTTTTTTTGAATGAGGCACTTTTACATTTCCTGACTACCCAAACAAAACTTTCAAGCGTGTACTTACCCAGTCCAGACCTCAATGTGAAAGGCAGCCATACCTCTGGAAAAAATAAAGCACTACATCAATTCTGTCTCTGAAATAAATGCACTGTTATAACCTTGAAATCACATTTAGAACCTTGCACTAAGGATGAAAGGAACTTACCGGGAATAACGAAAGGGGAGATATTTTTAAGTGAGTCTTTCCCCCTACAGACCTTGGTAGTATCCATTCATTTCACAAGTTTTCAATGAGCACTTTCTCTATGCTATGGGTTGAAGGGGAAAAGACAATTACGCCATAGTTCACTCTTTAAAGAAACCCACAGTCTGGGGGGGAAGACAGACGTGTAATAGATAATTGTAAAACCACGCAGGAATTACATGACAGAGATGGCTGTGGAGTTAAATTCCTCTTCCCACCACCACCTCTAGCCTGATGGGTCGAGGGATTTGTAAAAAATAACCACTGCATTGAGTCTTAACGATAGCAATTAGCTAAACGATTGGTCTGGGATAAGGGTGGCAAAGAGAGAGACCATCAGCACAGTGTGAAGCGGGTAAGGAGGAGCTAGGCATAGTTTTGCACGACTAAGGTGTAAAGGGTGAGGAATGGAGAGGTGAAGGCTGTTTCCACTGCACAGGGTCGCTGGTGGAAAGTAAGGATGTAAAGTCAGGGTTTTCCAGACTTCGCTATTTTTGTCAAAGTTCTGTATTTCCTTAAATACAGTGTTATTTCAATGTATTTAATTTTTTAATGCTTCAATAAATTTATTCTTTTCGAACTTTGAATATTTCTCTCTGAATCATAACTGAAAGAGTTTTTAGGGACTGGACGTTTGTCGATGACAAGTAATGGAGAAGGTGGGGGGGAGGTACAGTTGGGCGGCATGAGCATCGGGGGAGGTGTGAGTTCTCCAGGTGGTGGTAGGGACCTAGGAAATGCTCAACCTCACATCCAGGCCCTGGGTTCTGGCAGAAAAAGCGGTCTCTGCTACATAAGCAATGGGACAAATATTTTCAAAGCAGAGCTAGGTTCTAGTTCAAGGCAAAGGAAAAAGAGCTTTCTGCCAACACCATGAAGATTCAGTATAGAAACTGCTAAAAAATAAATTAAGGGTTCAGAGGCAAAGTGGTGAGTGAGTGTCATCTGTAGTGAGGGGTTGCAGGTGAGAACAAGTGTGAGGAAGACAGCAGGGGGGACCTTAGAGAGGATGGGAGTGCTGTAGAGAGCAGAGAAGGGTCAGTGGGGAGATTAACGAGGTATCTGAGGCCTGGAGAGTGACTACACTGAAAGACCCAATTTTCCCCAATTGTTTTGGTGTCAGAATTGGTTAAGTTATTGAGTGCCTAGGCTGACATCAGAGTAGATTTGTAATGTCATGTTTGATTGCCCTTTACCAACCCTCACCTAGAGCCCATGCAGAAAGGAAAATTGATTCTGTAAAACATAAGTTGGCCTTCAGTACTGACCCTGCACCTCAGTGTGCACTATAAAAAATGAATAGAAACATTTTTATTTCATAGAGTCAGTGCAATAGGTAAATAAGACAATGCATCCAAAGCACTCCTCAGAGAATGTGCTAAAACCTTTAGTTAGTGGTACTGTTAGACAGAACTGGAATCCGCTGGAATGTGATTCCTTCTGTTTTCTCTGTTGCTTGAAGTTTCAGTGGATGGAATGTATCCGTAGAGAAATACTTACTTGAGATTTTATTCTTGAGCCATGTACAGAATGCTCAAACCATTTCAGTAACCATCTTTTTTTGTTTTCCCTGTGTTCTCAAGTGTTTAAAATTCTGTTTCTCTTTGAAAGATCAAAATCTTTGGGACAAGCTGTCTTCGTGGTGAATATTTTAGCCTAAGACAAAAAACACCACGAGATGAGAGTATTTTACAGACAATATATACACCCATGCGGGCTTGGTGGGGGTTTCTATGCGGCAGTCATCTCCTTTTGCTGCCACTGGAATGACCACCAATTTACCTCTGAGGAAATACTTTTTTCTTTCTTTCTTTCTTTCTTTCTTTCTTTCTTTCTTTCTTTCTTTCTTTCTTTCTTTCTTTCTTTCTTTCTTTCTTTCTTTCTTTCTTTTTTTTTTTTTTTGCTTGCACTTCTCCTACAAAGTCTCACCCATGACCTGTTCTCGTATTTCGTACATATATGAAAGGAAAGCTTTCCATCCCTGAGAAATACAGTAAAACCTCAAATATTTTTCCATGAGCCACACACTGAAGACTTCTTAATCGGAATAAATGATCAGGGAAAAAATGTGTATTATAAACAGGCAGATGGGATGAAAGTTAATGGTGGCTAATCTGAAAGGCAGTATTATGGGGAGTTATGGGATACAGAATAGAAGGATGGATTCTCCAGCTTTCCCTGCCCTCACACCCTACACTAATTTTTGTGTCTCTTTCATCATTAATCCCATTATAAAATTATATGACCAAACGTGCAGTGGTGAATGATATAGAAAAACATAACCCCGGAAAGCTATGCTGTTGGCTTCACAGTCACCACCGTGCTCTTGGACACTGTCCTATAGATCGTGTCAAAAAGAAAGAGGAATTGGTGAACAGTGCCCTCCAGCAGATGCCACAAAACAACCTGGACTTCCCAAACTTATCATTTCTATATACATTTTGCTTTCCTCAAAACTGGCCCTTAAAAAACTGGTGCAGTTTATTATTGCCTTTGTTCCCACCTCTTTCTTTAATTTAAACCTCTGATGCCAAATCTTTTAAAGCGTTCCTAACACTTTCTATTGAGAACAAAAGTGATATGATCAATGAATTCAAATTAAAATGATTTGGACTTATATGAGTTTATTCTCCCTAATGTGTATCTAAAATGCTTTTAGAAACAAAAGAATAAATCATAAATAATAAACTCTTAGAGAAATTTTGGATAGAAATTTCTGAAAGAAAAATTTCACATACCTTCACCTAGTCCACTGCCACTAGTCAGATACTCATAAAAGCAATATTACATTTATTTTTCCTTTCCACATGCTACTTGATTTATGTGAAAATTATACTTAAAAGCATTCCTTTTCCTCACAGTTACAATATTAAGGCAGTTATGCCAGGCTGTAGGCAAATTGTAACCATTCACTTTAGCCTGATTGATCTTTGTTTTTTACTTCTCCTACATGCATTTCCTCCAATTTCTTCATTAAAATCTAAGCCATCTTACCTTCCTAAACAATGCAGAAAAAATATCAGAAAAAAAGTATTAAAAAAATTATCTGGATTTAGTTGTATCTGAAAAATAAAACAGCAAAAACGATTTGCCCTGATATAAATACAAGTATATTTGTCCATCTTTTTATAACTACTTGGGGATAGAAACTTTGAAAATCAAATCATGGGCCGTGGTGCTGTCTTCATGAGAAAGAGAAAAGAGATTATGGAATGGTTTCTTTTCCATTCAGAATTAATTCATTACAAGAAATTTGGGATGGGAAAACATGTGTGTCCATACTGTCCAGCTGCCATATGGGGAAACGTGGGAATGGCATCTCACCTTGACTTAAGCAGAGGCTATGTGATTTTTAGGTAAATCCTAAGTCATGTACTCCAGAAACAGCAAAAAGTAGAAACAAAAATGTTGTTAAATATCTTTTCATTCACAAGGGTATTAAAGAGGCATTTGGGGCATCTGTGCTTCCTCAGATGATCACCACACTGCTTGCCCCATGAGTGTCCAGGGTTTATCAGTTACAAAATGGATAATCAATGAGCAACAAACAAATTTATTTCAATATTTTCAGAAAGTGCAAGGCAAAAATATGTTGGAGACCGAGATAAGGCACCAGCATCAGTATTCACATGGGATAAAATAAAATGGAGATTTACATGCGCCATAATGGTTCAGCCAAATCATAATTTCTGGGAGGGGCTATCTTATACTTACACTGTAACAAGTATCCCTAGGTGGGTTTTTCTGCCTTTGTTGTACTCCCATGTAGATATAGAATCCACCAGTTTTCACAAATTCTGCTACCCAGTAGTTCAAACCATCACCACGTCTTCCTGGATGATTTTAATAGTTTCCTAAAGTGTGGTCTTGGCTCTTTTTTGAATTCTCTAAAGAGCAGTCAGAGTGACCCTGACACATTGCAAAGCAGATCACATCATCCTTCCACTCAACACATTCCGAAGGCTTCCTATCTTGCTAAGAATAATATCTTAAAGTCCAGGCAGGATCTGTGTGAGATTCTACGTGTAGCAGCCCCTCATTAACTCTCTATCTCTTAATTCCGTCTACCACTTGTACTCAGCTATAAGCTATAGCCATAGTAATCTCTTTGTTACTTCCTCTGTTGCTCCCCTCTTTAGGCAGTTCATTCTGTTGGGAGCAGCACGTTCCAGTAGAATTTTCTGTAATAATGTACAAGTTCCACACCTGTGCAGTCCACGTGAAGCTGGCAGCCCTGTATTAGACAGCACTGGTCCAGAGTGATTTTCCTTTACATAGCTATATTACTCATCCTTTTTCCTCTAAGGTCCCCAAAATATCAGTCCTCCACTCAGCATTTTTATTCTCTTCCCTCATTTATTTTTTTCTTAGTACATATCACAATGTATGATGTTTCGTGTATATTAATTATGTATTTATTGTCTGTTTGCCCCATTGGCATATAAACTTCATGGGAGCAGGGAATTTTGTTTGGATTTCTTTTATTTTTCTTCAAAAAAACATCTCCCCAAGCCTAGAACAGTGTCTGGCACAGAATAAGTTACTCAAAAATATTTGCTGAATGATAAGTAAAGGGCTATTAATTAATACATTATAAAACAGACATCATGGCACGTGTGTTGGTAATGACACTTGGTGGGGTGATGGGAAGTGATAAAATATTTCAACCCTTGAAGGCAGCACCTGTAGCTCAGTGGGTAGGGCACCGGCCACATACACTGAGGGTAGCAGGTTTGAAACCAGCCCGGGGCAGCTAAAACAACAATGACAACTACAACAACAAAAATAAAAAAAGAAAAAAATAGCTGGGTGCTGTGGTGGGCACCTATAGTCTCAGCTACTTGGGAGGCTGAAGCAAGAGAATTGCTTTAGCCTATGAATTGGAGGTTGCTGTGAGCTGTGACACCATTGTACTCTACTGAGGGCAACACAGTGAGACTCTGTCTCAAAAAAAAAAAAAAAAAAAAAAAATAATAAAAAATTTTGCTTTTCTTTTCTTTCTCTTTCTTTCTCTCTCCCTTCCTTCCTTCTTTTTTTCTTTCTTTCTTTCTTTTTCAGACAGTCTCAAGCTGTTGCCGTGGGTAGAGTGCTATGGCATCACAGCTCACAGTAATCTCCAACTCTTGGGCTTGAGAGATGCTCTTGCCTCAGCCTCCCAAGTAGCTGGGACTATAGGCGCCCGCCACAACACCCAGCTATTTTTTTGGTGTAATTGTCATTGTTGTTTGGCAGGCCCAGTCTGGGTTTGAACTCTCCAGCCCCTGTATATGTGGCTGGCGCTCTACAGGTGCCAAGCCCAAAGAAATATTTCAATGCCTCTAAAATTCCCAATTTTTCTAAGTTCTGAAATACTAAAGCCCCAAAGTTAAACACTACCCTTTGGAACTGATTTTAAATACTAGAAAATCCAGATCCTATAAGTTACTACCTAGATCTTTGTAATTCTAGTATATAAATTTTGCTCTTGCTGGGAATACATTATTTCTTTATTTCTCCAAACATTTGTTAGTAAGAAAACAAAAAATAAGGTTGAGTTGAAAAGAATTTCCCAATACTAAAAGCAAAGAAACATCTGAATGTAAAATTACTTCTTAATTATTTACTGTCTTAAAATATCAAACTTACTACCTTGGCTACAGCCACCTGGATAAGAAGACAGAAATTTAATTGACAAAAGCATACTTTTCTTTTAAAAAGGCATGGAATTTAACTATATCTGATAAAAACTCCATATAGCTTCCTAAAAGACTGAAATAACATATAAATATAAATTTTCAAATAAATTCTTTGGCATTAACAGTCTTAGGGCTCAGATGGTAGTTCTAAAATGAATGAAAGAGGTAAAAAAACTGCAAATATCATCTGATGTTGGAAATTTCATGTTAAAGAAATAAATATTAGAGAGCACCAACTGTGGCGGCTCATGCCTGTGACCTTAGCACTCTGGGAGGTGAAGGCGCTGAGGCTTGAGCTCAGGAGTTGGAGACCAGCCTAAGCAAGAATGAGACTTAGTCTAATAAATAAATAAATAAATGAAAAAGAAGAAAAGAGGGTGGTGTCTGTGGCTCAAAGGAGTAGGGCGCTGGCCCAATATGACAGAGGTGGTGGGTTCAAACCCAGCCCTGGCCAAAAAATGAAAAGAAAGAAAGAAAATAAAAGAAACATCCTAGAGAACAGAACTTAAATTTGATTTTGTTTAACTGGATACTTACTATGGCATTTTTTTTTTTTTTTTTTTTTTTTTTTTCTGATTGGTTTGGGAGAAGGTGCTCAGAAATAAGCTGACTGTGCCTGAGATTTCAATGGACGGAAGGGTGACCTTTAATCTTCACTTTTAACCACTCCCATTCCACCTTCCCCCTACCCAGGAAAAAATAAAAAGCCTGCACACATCATCAAACTATTTTGCCATGATTACCTGCAAGTTGAACACTACCCTTTGACGCAGATGGTCAATTGCCAGTCTAATAGAAGGAACTACCATCCTTCCTGCCATCCACTGAATACGCTTTTGATACTCTTTATGCCAGCAAATTGCTACAGGTTCAAATAGTGTCCTGGGTGTCACAGAGCCACAGAATAATTGGAGCTGTCAAAGAGCTTCTCCTTTCTCCTCCTTTTCTTTGTGTAGGAAAATTGTTCTACTTTCATACAATTAACGTTCAAGAACATAGCACAGGGAATACCATGACAGGCTCTGACAACCCCACCTAAATGAAAATCCTAACAATACGTAAGATAAAAAATTAGTAATAAACGTAGAGTTCTTAGAGTAAACAACATCTATTTTAACCCCTGGGCATACTCTAGCATAAATCGGAATCCCTTTTATTAGCGAAAAAATAAGTTAAGTTGGAGTTTTCTTCTTTTTATTAAGTCATATATACATAGATCATGAATACATTTATGCCTTTGTGGGATTCAATGTGTTGATTATTTGTACAAATTGGAGCGCATATATCCTAAATATGCCTTTCCACTACAGGTTCTATAATAGTGCTATTTTGTGTTAAAAGCCTATCTTTGGGACATTAATACCCACTTAGAGTGGAATATGATTGTACTTATAATGTCCTTAATGTCAGATATTGAAGCTTAAATATTATTAGATTTAATAGGCATAATAATAGGCATAATAATGTAGGATGAGCACAGACAAATACATTTGAGTTCAAGTTCAGCTGTACCACTTACTGGTTACGTCATCTCAGGCAAGTTCAAATCTTAATTTCTTTGTCTTCTTATCTTAGACAGTTAATTTAGGAATTAAGTGTAAAGTATGTAACATATCTGATACATCATAAATAATTATAACTATTATCATTATCAAATATGCAAGCAGTAAAATTATAATCAATATATTTAACAGAATAAATTCATAGGGAAAAATAAGAAGATACATATTGAAATGTTAATAGCAGTTGTGTTTACATGGTTGAGAAGCCTTTTTGAAATTTCCCATATTTTGCTGAATTTTCATCAATAAATTTGATTTCCTTCTTAATGAAAACAGTTATCCCAGTTTTCATACTAAAAATTCTTGCTGTGATTATCAATATGTTCTAGAGAAAGATAATCCAAATAATATATTAGTTCATATAAACTATAGAAATGCATTTTAAACATTTTATACTGTGGAAAATTCCAAAACAATTTATCAATATAATTTCTCCCTTAATTAAATTCCTGTGAATCTGGGGGGGGGGGGGAAATAGTTTCAACTTATCAAATAATGTGTTACAAGAATTATTTTATGAAGAAATGTTTTCAGTATTTTATTAATGAGTTTTTTTTTTTTTCTGAAATGAGAAGTTCTTTTTTACTAAGACTGACTGAACAAAATTCTACCCTGAAAACTACAAAATTTGGATAGAAATTCTGAGCAACCATTCTTCCGATTCTAATGTCTGCCCTAAATCATAGGAACTTAACCTTTCACAGATGGCCACTCCTTTTTCATTGAAACTGCATCGATTCATACCACCTGGAGAGACTTCAGCAGGTTTAAAATCACTTCATTTTCCCTGCATTTAAGAATGAGAAGTAAACATTTTTTTTTTAGTGGGAAAGTGTCCACAGTGTACGTGTATATTCTTAAATGCACACTGTCTCATAACATCCTCATTGCAAGGAAACTTCCTCACTGGACTTCCGTTGGCTTTTTTTTTTTCCTCTTAATTTCTCCCTCAAACCTTTTTCCTCCTTAACCTGGTTTGTCTTTTGTGAGATGTTAAAGAGTGTCTCCACCTTGAAAGATTGAAAGAGAAAAACCAGAAAAAGATGATAAAAAAAAAAAATAAAAGATAGAAGAAAGGAAAGGAAAAAGAGGAAAAAAGGAAAAAAGAAGAAAGAAAAAGGAAAAAAGAAGAAAGAAAACTAGAACTTTTCCTAGTTCTCAGTGATGACCTCAGCCTTAACGGCTGGCCAGCACATGCATTCTAGAAAGTCATGGTACAAAGAGAAAAGGAAATTTTCCCAAAGGTGAAGGAAAGTGATTATTCTTTTTTACCCACACAACAAAAAGCCAAAGAAGCCTTCTTCAACTGTAAATCTCCCCATTCTACCATAAATACAAGGTAGCAGTATTCTTTCAAAGGATGCCTCCCCACTCCAAGCATCATTCCTCGCTCCATGGCTTTCAGCAAAGGAGGAAGGCTTGTTTTGCCAATTTTTCAACCTCTCCATCATGCTAAGACTCCAGGTCAGCATTCTCATCCCATTCCCCAGAAGGTGGCAGGTTGCTCATTAAGCACACAGGAGGGGGTGTATTTTCCTTTCACCACACTATTTATCATATCTTTTCTTGGGGGGGGGGATCTGAATGTCCCTATTCACCTTGAGTCTTCTATGAAATGGAAAGAGCTTTGCTAATATCCTCCCCAGAATCCTCTGATTTCATTCACAATGTGACATAAGAGCCCACAGTTGTACTTTATCTGCCATTAATCCTCCTGAAACATGCTGCAGTCATTAAGGAGGCTACTTACCAGCTCTCTCACTGATGAATATACAGAAAGGAGTGGAAAGGAAAGTTGGCAGGGTCCCTGACAAATGATAGCAGAGACTGGGAATAAAGACCCAGCTATTCTTACTATTGGGGAGCCTTCCTCCTGTGTCAACAGGCAGCCCACAGGCAACGTGGTTTTACCACTTTATGATCTACTGTACTTGGCATTTGTTCTGGCACAGGAGACTGTGTCTATTTTGGGGATCAGTTGTGTATTCCCAGATTGCCATTTTCCCCTGCCTTTCTCTCTGTTAAATATTCTACAGTATATTATCACTTCATTTTACTTCAGTTATTTCCTCTGACAGTGGTGCGGGGCAGTCTGGACTCAGAGTCACTTCCTCTCTCAAACTCAATCTGTCTAAATGTCAAAAAGGAAAAAAAAAAAAAAGTAGAACTCTTTAAAATCCCAGCAATCTGGCATTTCTGAGGAAATATGCAATAGGTGTTGCGTTTCCGAAGCTCTGTTTGCTGGAGGCAGGGGGGTAGGAGAGACACTTCGGGTTGAAAATACTGTTGCATTTCTGTTTAGCTTTTTCTGAAAAGCGATACTGTGTTCTTAAAAGCCCCAGTCACAAAAGCAGAGCTGTGTTGATATAAAGATTTGTTTGTGTTTATTGAGGATGATTCTCTCCCAAACTTTACTCACAGATGTGAGATGACTGCTAGCTAATATATTTCAGCAAAGGCCTGGCCAACAATTTGATAAAACTCCCAATGCTAAGAGATTCCTATTTACTGCCTCCTCTTCTTGGCCCTCTCTTTCCTTTCCTTCTTCCCCAGTCCCCTTCCCCCCCTCCCCCCCTCTCTGTGCTGAAAGATTGTCAAATCTGGTGACATACAAGAACAAATCTCAGAAAAGGCCTTATTGAAGATTTTGCTACTTGTCTTTTGGGACAAGTGCTGGCACTGAATATTTTCAGGCTATTTCAGATCATCCTAATTATAGGCTATCAGGAATAAAATTAGAGACAGCTTAACTAGGTCAACAGGATTCAGTGATAACATATTCCTCTGTGGCGGAGTATCTGGGATTAATGAAGAGTTTTACCTAAAAGTACTTCTGTTGAGTAACTGTCAGCAACGCCCCTCTGCTTGGAAGCAGCAACCTATCTACTGAGAATGCTGAATAACTCATGCTGCACAGAAACAGGATGTGTCTGTTGCACCACAGATTTCATAACTTGTAGCAGTCAGGGAAGCCTTTCATTCCCTTCTTGTTTCAGACAAACAAAACAAAACAAAACAAAGGAAAAGAAAAGGTCAGTATAGTATGAAAGCAAGCACATGCAGAGACACAAAATACGTGTTTAATGTAGAATACCTCAACTACCCGGGATTGCTAGAAGGTGTTCCCTCTATCATCACAAAAATGAAGAAACTGAGGTATAACTAAAAACGACAATTTCCCTAAGATTACACAACCATATATAGCAGAGCCAGGATTATTTTTTCTCAAGGGTTTCTTCGTTGCTAAAGTCTATATAATTTCCATAACTCTAAACTGGGATCTCAAATATTTTTCATCTTTCTTTAGGGATTTTCCTGCTTTCTGAGCCTTGGAGCAGATTGTCAACCTTCAAAGCAATTCCCCACTCATCTGGCTAGAATGCACGGAAAGCAAGAGGAAAATTTATTTTGAATTATGAAACAGATCATTAATGTTCTATAGCCCATTGACAAAGGATTGTTGGCCAAAAGAATTTTGGTAGTCTAATAAATTTTTTAAATTTATTCATCATGTGAATAAAATATTTTGAAATGTTTGAAACTTTAAGCTATTTTGCATTTAAAAGCATCATGATCGCTAAATTTGTTTATTTCTAAGCATTGAAGAAGACAGAGGATACATAAAAACATCAGCCAAAATTTTGCATTAGGTTTCAGAACACTGCATACAATCCCAGCTCTAAAACCTAAGATTATTTTTTTTTCTGTCTATGTTTAACATCTGTTGCCATGAAAACATACAGGCTCACCTTTGTTCAATTCGTGGCAAGTGTGAACCTGATTTTTAATGTCATCTTCAAATATATTTTTAAATCAATAAAATTTCCAGAGCAGTGTTTCTTACTTTTCAAGTTTGGCAGAATTTTAATGTAGAATTCAGGGTCTCTTCCCATCTTTCCAATGTGGGGTTATTTTCCAGAAGTACTGCAAATGCTTCAGTTATCTTCTTGGAAGAGGCAGAGTTTTCGGAGGCTCTCTCACTCCCTGCACTTCCTTAGGAACTACTCCTTAATTTGACAGGAAAATTCTTTTTCCTTAGCCTCACATAGCAGAGGCTATGTATTCAAGCCTGTTCTTTCATCCATGTTCTTTCTGACAAGCCTGTACTCTGGAGGGTTTCGCTTTTATGAGAAGCATTCCCTGTCTACCCATTCATAAGGCTATGTCTTAACGTAAGAATTATCCAAACAAATGATCAAAGTGGCATTTCTTGACCCTTGTATCCTGTACATGCAGTGACCACAACAAGTCCCTGATAACATTTTGTCCAATCTGGCTACAATAGGAGAGATGGAGCAAGGGCGGTTTACTCCATATTACTTTTTCCTCTTCTCTTTGATCAAAGGTGGTCTTTTTGAACACTCTTGACGGTGTTCAGATATCACACCAAAACATTTTTAGGGGAATTAAGAGAAAAGAAATGCATGAAGGAACAGCAAAAAGCTCTAGAAATTCTGACAAAATGATTTTAGAAGGTCAATGATAGCTAGATTCCAATAGCTATTCCAATGATAGATTCTAATCACTTTCATATAGTAAGACTATACAAACAGAAAAAGAGAAATGACTATTGAATGTTGAATTTCCTCCAAAAACATGATGTGATATGTTATGTATAATCTTGGCAGGAGGTCTAGGTTATAGCCATGGAAACTCGTTATATACACACACGTTCATGCATACAAGTTTAGCCACTGCAAACATACACTCATAAATATTAAATGTGTGTGCATATTTTATATATATAGTGTACTGCTGCTAAGGTGATTCTATTTAGGAACAGAACAGTGAGTTTCTTTGAGGAACATATGTATTCTGAAGAGATGTAGCTCTGTGTTAAATAGTGAGAGGGGACTGTATTTTCCATAAGCCACTGGCAGGAACAATAAAGTTGCTTTATCAAATCATCATCAGTGAGGCTGGGTGGGGTCAACAAAAACCAGTTCCATTTTCCTTGAATCTTGTATGACTCAGGACAAATATTTCATCTCTTGTGATACCTGACTAAATCCTGAAGTCCAAATGATTGTTCAGCAAAAATAAACTTTTAATTAAGCTTCTTTTTTTTATCTGTATGTACCCCAGGGTTTTTTTTTTGTTGTTGTTGTTTTTGTTTTTGTTGTTGTTGTTTGGGATTCATTGATGATACAAAGAATTAGGGGGATTAAGTGATTGCATTTGTTAGATGAAGTCCCTCTTATAATTGTGTTCTGCCCCCAAGAGGTGTGCCATACCCCATGACTCCCCATCTCTCTCCCTCCTCCTCTCACCTTCCCCTACATCCCCTTGTATTAGCTCATCTACTGCCTTCATATTAGAATTGAGTATATTGGATTCTTGCTTCTCCATTCTTATGATGCTTTATTAAGAATAATGTGTTCCACTTCCATCCAGGTTATTACAAAAAAATGTAAAGTCTCTATTTCTTTTAATGGCTGAATGGTATTCCATGCAATACGTATACCACAGCTTGTTAATCCATTCATGGGTTGGTGGACATTTAGGCTGTTTCCATATTTTAGTGATTGTATATTGAGCTGCAATAAGCAGTCTTGTGCAAATGTCCTTATGATAAAAGGATTTTTTTTTTCTTTTGGCTAGATGCCCAGTAATGGGATTTCAGAATCAAATGGGAGGTCTAATTTGAGTTCTTTGAGGATTAACCATACTTCCTTCCAAAAAGGTTATATTAGTTTGCAATCCCACCAGCGTGTAAAAGTGTTCCCTTCTTTCCACATCCATGCCAGCATCTGAAGCTTTGAGACTTTGTGATGTGGGCCATTCTCACTGGGGTTTGGTGATATCTCAGGGTGGTTTTGACTTGCATTTCTCTGGTGATTAGGGACAATGAGCATTTATTCAAATATTTGTTAGCCATTTGTCTGTCATCTTTAGAGAAGGTTTTATTTATGTCTCTTGCCCAGTGATAAATGGGACCGTTGGATCTTTTTTTTTTTTTTTTTATAATTATTTTGAGCTCTCTGTAGATCCTAGTTATCAAGTTTTTTGTCCAATTCATAATATACAAATATCTTTTCCTATTCTGAATGTTGTCTATTTACTTTGGTTATTGTTTCCTTTGCTTTACAGACGCTTTTCAGTTTAATAAAGTCCCATTTGTTTATTTTTGTTGTTCTTGCAATTGCCACAGAAGTCTTCTTCATAAAATCTTTCCCCAGGCAGATATCTTCAAGTGTTTTCCCCACACTTTCTTTAAGGATTTTTATTGTTTCATGCCTTAGATTTAAATTTTTTATCCATCTTGACTCAATTTTTTTTGTAAGTGGTGAGATGTATGGTTTTAGTCTTTTGCATGTGGTTATCCAGTTCTCTCAACACCATTTATTGAATAGAGATTCTTTTCCCCAGTGTATGTTTTTGTTTGGTTTATCAAAGATCAGGTGGCTGTAAGATGTTCATTTCATCTCATGGTTTTCTCTTCAGTTCCAAATGTCAATGTTTCTATTTTTGTGCCAATACCATGCTGTTTTGATCACTATGGCCTTGTAATACAGCCAAAAGTCTGGTAGGGTGATACCCCTGGCTTTGTTTTTATTACTAAGAATTACCTTGGCTATATGGGGTTTCTTCTGGTTCCATACAAAACAAACAATTGTTTTTCCAAATCATGAAAGTATGATGATGATATTTTAATGGGGATTGCATTGAATCGTAGATTGCTTTGGGAAGTACAGATATTATTATAATGTTGAGTCTTCCTAGTCATGAGCATTATATGTCCTTCCATTTGTTAATATCTTCTGCTATTTCTTTTCTTATGGTTTCATAATTTTCTTTGTAGAGTTCCTTCACCTATTTTGTTATGTATATTCCTAGGTATTTCTTTTTTTCTTTTCTTTTTCTTTTCTTTTATTATTATTATTATTTTAAGCTACTGTGAAACAAATCATGTCCTTGATTAGTTTCTCATCTTGGCTGTTATTGGCATATACAAAAGCTAGTGGTTTGTGGACATTGATTACATATCCTGAGATATTGACTTTTTTTTTATCACTTTCAAAAGTCTCATGGGTGACACTATGGGGTTCTCTAAGTATAAGATCATATCATCAACAAAGAGTGAGAGTTTGACCTCCTCTGCCCCCATTTGGACGCCTTTTCTTTCCTTCTCTTGCCTGATTTCATTGGCTAGAACTTCTAGCACCATGTTGAAAAGTAGTGGTAATAGGGGAAAACCTTGTCTAGCTCCAGTTCTAAGTGGAGAACCTTTCAGTTTTACTCCATTCTGTATAATATTAACTGCGTTTGCCATAAATGGTTTTGATAAGATTAAGAAATGTGCCACCTATGCCTATGTTCTTAAGTGTTCTAAATAGAAAAGGATGCTGAATTTTATTAAATGCTTTCTCTGCCTCTATTTGGAGGATCATATGGTCTTTGTTTTTGCTTCTGTTGATAAGGAGAATTATGTTTAAGGACTTGCCTATTTTAACCAGCCTTGCATCCCTGGGATGAAATGTACTTTATTTTGATGAATGATTTTTTTTAATGTGTAGCTGCAATCTATTGTCTAGGATTTTATTCAGAATTTTTGCATCTATATTCATTAGTGAAATTGATCTGAAGTTCTCCTTTTTAGTTGGGTCTTTTCCTGGTTTTGGTATCAGAGTGATGTTTGCTTCATAAAAATGTGTTGGGGAAGATTCCTTCCTTCTCAATTTTTTGGAATAATTTCTGCAGCATGAGTATAAGCTCTTCTTTGAAGGTTGGATAGAATATTGGTGTGAAGCCATCTGGACCAGGGCATTTTTTGTCAAAATATTTTTTATTGTTTCTTCAATCTCAGTTCTAGAAAATGGTCTGTTCAAGAGATCAATTTCTTCCTAGTTAAGGCTAGGGAGAGGGTGCAATTCCAGGTATTGATCCCTTTCCTACACATTGTCAAATTTCTGGGCATAGAGTTTCTTATAGTACTCATAGATGATCTCTTATATCTCTGTGGCATCTGTTATTATTTTCCCTGTATCATTTCTGATTGAGGTTATTATAGATTTTACTTTTCTGTTTCTAGTTAATCTGGCCAAAGGTTTACCTATTTTATTTATTTTTTTCAAAAAACCAACTTTTTGTTTCTTTAATTTTTTGAATGATTTTTTTGTTTTCAATTTTATTAATCTCTGATTTCATTTTGGTTATTTCTTTTCTTCTGCTGGTATTGGATTATATTTTTCTTCTTTTTCCAATTGCATAAGATGGTTTATGAGTTTATTGATGTGCTATCTTTTTGTTTTTTGAATATAGGCATCTAATGCGATAAATTTCCTTCTTAAGACTGGTTTTGCTGTATCCTGCATGTTTTGGTAACTTGGGTCTACATTGTTGTTATGTTTGAGAAATTTAACAGTTTCCTCTTTTATACCTTCCTGAACTCAACTATCATTCAGTATAAGATTGTTTAATTTCCATGCCTTTCTGTGGGGATGCACATTTTTGTTGAAGTTGAATTCCACCTTAATAGACTTATAGTCATTGAAGAGATAAGATATAATTTCTATTCTTTAATTTTTCTGAGATTTTATTTGTAGCCTAGGATGTGAACTATTTTGTTCCCTTGTAAGTCCCTTGTATCCTTATTTAGTTTCTGTTTAAATAATCTGTCCAGTTCTGCCAGAGAGGTGTTAAAGTCCCTGGCTATTATTATGTTAGGGATATCATATTCATCAGACCCCTCAACGTATGTTTCATAAATCTGGGAGCATTTAAGTTTAGGTGCATAAATATTTAAAATTGAGATGTATTCTTGTTGCATTGTTCCTTTGATGAGTATGAAGTGTCATTATGTCTTTCTTAACTATTGTTGCTTTGAATCTGCTTGTATCTGAGAATGAGATTGCAACCCCTCCTTTCTTCTGATTTACATGTCCTTGAAATACTGTTTTCCCTCCCTTAACCCTCAGTCTTGATTTGTCCTGCAGGGCTAGGTGTCTCCAGGAGACAGCATATGGATAGCTTGTGCTTTTTTAGCCAGTCAGCCATCCTGTGCCTCTTCAGTGGGAAATTCAATCCATTGATGTTTTTGAGAGTATCAATAAGTGTGGTAGAATTTAATTCATCTTGTTATGAGAAAGTCTGTTGTGTAGTTTTATCCTTTGTGCCATCATAGAAGTCAATTTTTGGCCTTTAGCTTCTGGGTGTTTACTTTGCTGGTGGTCCATTGTGATGGTCAGTTTGAGAATACGTCTAAATATTTCCTAAAGAGCTTGTCTTCTTGTGGTGAATTTCCTCAGTGCTTGTATATTTGCAAAATATTTGATTTTTTCATCAGATTACAGATTAGTTTATCAGGATAAAGATTCTGGGCTGAAAATTGTTTTGTTTAAGAATGTTGAAGGTGAATGACCAAGCTCTTCTAGCTTGGAAGGCTTCAGTTGAAAAGTCTGCTGTCATCCTAATGACTCTGCTTCTGTAAGTCACTTGGCATTTACTCCTGGCTGTGTGCAGAATTTTTTCTTTCATTTTGACTTTGGATAGATTCATTACAATGTGTCTCGGAGAGGCTCTGTTCAAACTGAGATCACCTGGGGTTCAATATCCATCTTAAAGGAGTGTGACAGGGTCTTTAGTAAAATGTTGGAAGTTTTCATTTATGATAGCCTCCAGTAGGGCTTCCATTCCATTAGGACATTGGTTCTTAACCTGTGGGTTGTGATCCCCTGGGGGGTCAAATGACCCTTTCACAGGGGTCTCTCCTAAATACATTCTGCATGCCAGATATTTACATTACAATTCATAACAGTAGTAAAAATTATAGTTATGAAGTAGCATTGAAAATAATTTTATGTTTGGGGGTCACCACAACATGAGGAACTATATTAAAGGGCCATGGCATTAGGAAGGCTGAGAACCACTGCTTTAGGACAATCTTATTCCCCTTCAGGAATCCCTATTATTCATACGTTTGAACACTTCATGGAGTTTCCTAGTTCTCTAAGCCTCTGTTCTGCTTTCTTTCTTTTCTTTTCTGCTTCTTTAACTGCCTGGGTTAACTCAAAAATGCTATCCTCTAGCACTAAGATTCTTTCTTCTCCATGGTCTAACCTACTTTTGATACTTTCTACTGCATTCCCTGATTGTCTCCTTCATTTCTTTAAGCTCCACCATATCCTTTCTATATTCTACATATCTGTTGTCCAACTTCTATCTTTTCATTTTCTCATTTATTCATTTTATTATCTGTATCATCATGTTTGAAATTCCTTTTCTGTCAAACCCATTAATTGTTTATAGGTGGAGTCTTCTGCAGTATCTGCCTCATGGTCCCTTGGGGGAGTTCCTCTGTTTTGGTTTCTTATGTTGCTGCAATTTTTCTTTTGTTTCCTCCTCATGTATTCTTTCTTTTTGTTTACCTCCTTGTTCTCCATTTTCCTTTTCACTGCCTCTTTTTCTTCAAATTATCTTGTCTTAGAGTTTAGGTCTTTAAGTGGCCTTAGCCTGAGCAGAGCCAAACTCTTCCTCATGGTCATTAACGTAGAAGTACTTACTCTTGATGACAATATGTTGCAATATGTCTCTGGGACACCACTTGGTGCTGTGGTTATTTTAGGAGATGGAGAGCACAGCCAGCAATCTCTATGATCCTTATTCCTAACTTAGTTGCCTACAGTTATTGACTGATTGTCTCCTCAGCATTCAGACCCTGCCAGACTGAGATCTTAAAGCTCACAAGAATCCTTCAGGGACAGGTCTTGCAGTGCCCCCGACTCCAGTTCCTGTGGGGTGCAGGAATCCCTCAGCCTGTCCCCAAAGTGGAGTTCTGATTTGTGCAGGCAAAATTAAGATGGCCATGTTTTAGGCGCCTGATCACAGTTTGTCACAACCTTCCCACAATGGCAACCCACTGGCCACTGAGACCTTCTTAGTATGGCTGCCTCACCATCCACCAAACCTGCAGCAAATCCACTTCAATCAGTGTTCAAATATGGTTGCTGTATAATATTCAAGTCTACCCACTTAGAAAAATACACTTTTTCCAAGCTTTCTACTTAGTGCACAACTTCCTCTAACAATTGAAAACTCCGGAAAGGCTTCCTCCCATCTCAGACCTCTGTGGGGGGCCAGCTGATGTCAGCTGATCACAATCACTTGCCTAATTTATCAGATTTCCACTACTCTGAATCATATGCTGTATCTAGCTCACCACCTCCTTGCTGTGCTCTCTAAGCTATGACTCTGGGTAAGGTCCCTGTGCCAAGTAAGGCTGGGTTCTTTCTTTTTCCCCAGTCATTCTAGGAGAGCTCAGCTAAACAATCCTTCTGTTCCACCATCTACCTCTGCCCCCTTTAATTTAAGCTTCTTTTCTATTGAAATTTATTATTTTGATGACAGAGTACACACATCTTTATCTATTTCTTTCCCATTTGGGGAAGGTAGTGAAGGTAAGACATATCTTACTTAAAATGGATTCAGGCCTTTTTCACTTCAGTCCATTGGCCTGCTAGTCCTTCATTAGGACACACTAGTATTTATTTCCTTACCACTGCATTAGTTGCTAATAAAAATCAATATTTAAAAATTTTTTGTGTATAATTATTTTACTAAATCTGTACCATGAGCTGTATTGGTTCTTAGAATAAAATCCTCAATAATCATTTGCCCAAATAATTCAATGAACTTATATTCATTAGAAAACTTAGTTTTTTTTTTTTGTTTGTTTGTTTTTTTAATTTGGATCAGCTGAGTTTTCACAGTGTCCCTTTACTTAAAATAGCACTTCTTTGGCTCTGTTTATAGTTTTCCCAGAAAACATATATATTTTTTATTTTTAAGAAAACACCCAAAAGATTTTGCTAATCAAGTCAGAATACTCTGAAAGAACATTTAAGAAATTATCTTGCAAAAGTAATTATGTTTAAAGATAGAAATAGATGTTATTAAAAATCAGATATGCTAAGCAACCATAGTTTCTAATTACTTTTACAAACCATTCTCATTTACCTTAGAATAAAAATTTTGGTAGCCTATTTTCTTCATGCTCTAAATACCAATTTTTCTCAGTCTTGTTTTGTTTTTTTTTAATGTTTTTCTTATACTCTGTGTTGTGTATTTTTACTCCCTCCATCCTATTCCAGGCCACTTTCACTTCCCTGTTGCTCATCTCTTTTCCTTTCCAACTAATTTGTAACGTCATTGTACAGGAAGTGAAAAAGGTAGAATTGATAAAGCATAATGATACCAGACCCCTGGGAAGCTGGTGAATATCACAGTCTGTTGTTTGTTTGTTTGTTTTTAACAAAACACCAAGGCTCAGAAAAGTTGAGTGATTTTCTTTTTGTAATAAAATAGGAGGGCTCATATGAATCCAAAGCTGATATACTCTTCCCTGCTATATCACTCAGTCTCCCCAAGCATGATCCTTTTTTTACATCGTGACATTTTCCTGATCAAGAAATTTTAACTAATTTATCATACCCTATCTGAAGTCTTCTGCTTGATTAAAAAAAAAAAAAAAAAAAAAAGAGAGAGAGAGAGAGAGAGAAAACTTTCCTAATCTGCTTCAGTTGAACTCAATAAATGTTAAAACTATAGTTATTGTGTGTGTAGACTATGTTTCAGGCAATATTCAAAGGATCAAAGATGAAAAGAAGGATGATATGCTTTAGTCTACACATTCAAGTTCATTTGCTGTCAGCCTCTGACCTCTTCATCTCTATTTCAGTCAAATCAATATTCTTCTTGTTCTTTATTCAGGCCATGTTCATTCCTAATCTCATGCATTTATTCCCAATAGCTTTTAGTAAGATTCCTTCTATATTTTCAAATTACATTTTTCATTTGGCTCTAATTTAAATTTTACTTTTACTTTTTCTTTTTTCTTTTCTTGAGACAGTCTCTCTGGGTTTGAGTGCTATGGCATCATAGCTCACAGCAACCTCAAACTGTTGGGCTCAAGTGATTCTGTTGACTCAGCCTCCCAAGTAGCTGGGACGACAGGCACCCATCATAACGTCTGGTTATTATTATTATTATTTTTTTTTTTAGAGGTAGAGTCTCACTGTTGCTCAAGTTGGTCTTGAACTCCTGAGCTCAGATGATCCACTTGCTTCAGCCTCCCAGAAAGCTAGGATTACAAGCATGAGCCACTGTGCCCATCCTAAATTTTATTTTTTCATTGAAACTTGTCATGGCTTGACTCTTAGTGAGATTACTTTGATCTCACCAGCAAGATCATAAAAGGTGCTGAACATAGGAGTTACTCCCTTTTTTCACTTTTCACATAACACCAAGCCCACCGTAATTACTCAGTTAATCATTCTGTCTATTCATGAGCAGCAATTGGGACCTGTTGGAATCTGACTCACAGTCTAGAATTCTGGGAACTTTCTCTCTGCACTGCTGAGTAGAGAACCTTATCCAGTATCATGAATCATGCACTATCATCAAACCAATTCTTTCCTAATATGAGAAAAAAGTAAATTATGAATAGACACTGTGAAATGTGGGCCATGTTCCCAGCTGTAAAATTTACTGCTTTTGTATACACCGACAAATACTGTCTTCACCTATGGAATGAAAATAGTTATATATATATATATATAACTATTGAAATTGACACACATGGCAAAAATTAAAGTTCTTAAGATTAAAGTTACTTTATTTAAGAATAAAAACTACTCTTGGATACATAATTATAATACTGTTTGAATCAGGTAGATTTTCTTCTAAGAAACCCACTAAAAAGATAGCTTCTGAGAGTAATAAAAGAAACCTTGCAATAAGATTCTAATTCAATAAGCAATGAATGGATGCCCAATATGGCAAAGTCATGTGCATTCTTTATTTTGTGGTTGGGAGGTAGATGATAAAGCTAAAAAAGATATGTCTTTTTGTCTTCTAGGAGTTACAGTCCTATTAATATTAGATACCTTGTGATGAGTTGTTCATGGGTTAAAAAGTGTTATGGGCAATTGTTTGGACAACTGCCTGTGAGATGGGCAGTGAATAGAGGTCTCCACATTTATTCCCACAAGAAAGAACTCAAGTCAAAGAATGGAGAAAGATTTAGGAATGTTAAAACATTGTTAATTTTACAAAACAACTATAATATTGTAAGACAGCCTTGATAAAGGTATACTCGTAATTCTTTTTCTTCTGCTCCCTCCTTAAACATATTGAAACACAGGTGCTTTTAAAGTGAAAGTCTACTCCTAGAGGTAATCCCAGCTTGGCAAAGGATCAAAGTTTCATGGTAGATCAGGGAGGATAGTTTTCAGATTTCCTGATAAACCTATCAACCAAAATCATACTTCTATGTTCAGAATGAAACATCATTTCAATATCCTGCTGGAGTTATCTTTCATAGAGTAAGAGTGAAAGCCATCACATAACTAAGCCTCGGGTGAGAGCTAGATCTTATTCATCTCCAGGAATTTCTATGTAGGATATGAGAAGACTGGCAAGATAAGCCTTTTGTCTTCTGGCAAGAGAGTTCTGATGTGCCTGTGAGGTTTCCCATGTCAAACAGCCAGCATTTTCCATTTTCACTCCACTGCCAATAAAGACACCCAAGATGTCTAGCTCTTGTTTCCTAAACAGAACATTAAATACAGTTTTCTTCTGGTTCTGGATAGTCAGGTGAAATGAATTAATTTACTTTAGAAGGCCAGAAATTAGCCTGTCTGTGATTGAGTTCTATCATTTTCACAAGGAAATGAGTTTGTGCATGTTTGTGTGGCTGCAAAGCAGATGTGATGCTTGAGAAGTTCAGCCATTTCAAAATATGTCTTTCCTTCCCAGTGACCCTTTTGCAGTCTTCTGTTAAGATTCTGAAATAAGTTAACAGCCTCCGAGATCCCACTGTTTTCTATTTCTATTTTCAGTAATAGGTCTCAGGGCCACTTTGTCACCAAGATCCACAGAACTGAATGCGATTGCAGCAAAAGGTACTATGAGTAGAAAATGAATTCCTTATGGTGAAAAAAGAAAAATGTGTGGGTGCTTTAGGAATGAGACTGTAGACAATGGGTACTTTTCAACAATGTATTACAAAGGGATGGCTAATGTGACAGATGATTATATGATTGACATAATTTTTGAATATAATAAAGCTGAATTTTCAAATTTATTATGGCTTTTATACATTTTCCTTTTAAAATGCTGGTTACAATGCTTTCCAAAACTTCATATGTGCAATTCATTTTGATATATTTTGTCAGCAAAAGTTCATAAAGCAATATGAACTAATATGAAGTCTATCTATTTAATGTGTAGTCTTCTCCTAGGAAATAAAAGTTTATCTCAAGTCTAAACTAAGGATTCTTAACATTCACACACGCAACAGTCATCCATGAATCCTCAATCAAAATGAAAATAAAGACTGTGTCTGAGATTTGAATGCTTAGTGACCAAATTAATTTAGAGAAGACTTGGGAATTTGGACAATTACCTACTATAGTGCCCCCTAGACTTTAGTCCATAGCATATATGTATATGTAAGGTTGCTTCACCTTTCTGCCATGACTGATTTTTTTCAAAATTTGAGCAGCAAATGCAGTGGAGTTACACCTAATCTAGGCAATGCTTAGGTTAGACACTCAACTTCTAAATCAATAATTACACATAGAAAAATCGCCATTTAAAGCTTCTTAAATTACTAATGAATATGATAAAATGCACGTTCTTTACATAAACAACTTTATATTTTACTATAGACATAAGCAATGTATACAGTAAAGCACAGCAAAATAATGTATGCATTTTTAATTGTGGCAAAATATAAAATTTACTATTTTAACTATTTTAAGTACATTTACATTATTGTACAATCATCATTTCCACCCTTCCCAGAGATTTGTTCTCATCTTTCGAAACTGTCCCCATTAAAAAATAACTTCTCACCACCACCACCCCCCACACCCTGATGTCTTATGCTTTCTGTCTCTATGAAATAACTGCCTGAAGTACTGCATGGTAGTGGAATCATGCAGAATTTGTCCTTTTGTGACTGGCTTGTTTCACTTAGCACAATGTGTCTGGAAATCATTCTTGTTTTGGCATATGTCAGAATCCCCTTCCTGTTTGAGGCTGAGTAATATTCTATTACATCTGTATATCACATTGTTTTTACTCATTCATCTACAGAGGGACACTTGGGTTGCTTCTACCTTTTGGCTATTGCGAATCATGCTGCTATAAACCTGGGTATACAAATATCTGAATCCTTTATTTCAATTCTTTTTGGCGTATGCCAGAAGTAGAATTGTTGGATCATTTGATAATTCTGTGTTTTGATTCTTTGAGGAACTAACATTCTGCTTTCCCTAGCAGCTGCATCAGTTTCCACTTACAATGGCAGTGTGCAACTGTTCCAACTTCTTAACATCCTCACCAACAATTGTTATGATATGGTTTGTTTTTCTATAATGATATCCATCTTAAAGGAAGCAAAGTATATAGTATCTCATTGTGGTTTTGATTTGCTATTCCCTACTGATTGGTAATGTTGATTAAAATTGGTAATCTTTTCATGTATTTATTGTTTATCTGTTTATCTTCTTTGTAGAACTGTTTGTTGGAGCTCTTTGTCCATTTTTCCAATGAAATTTGTGTGTGTGTGTGTGTGTGTGTGTGTTGTTAAATTGTAGAGAAATGGATGTATTTAATTATATTACATATATTTTAATAAGTTGAATGCATAATATGATTCTACCATAATATATTCTGGGGAAATTCTGATTTGAGATGTGTTTTGACAATATACTGGGTGCTATCAATAGTAGAGAACATATGATAATATATGATGGGAAAGGAAGATATTTAGTAGAAGAGGAAGTAGGTAGAACCAACGGATGGTTCATTTAAGCAAATCTTGCCAATCATTGTTACTTTTATAGTTAAGTTGCAAATTTAAGGAATGAATGACTCATTTTTCCATTCCTGATGGTTATATTACAAAAGGTATTGCGTGAACACATGTATTTATCTCAGTGAGCACCCAAACATAACAGGCCAGCTTGGTGAGTGTGCTGCAAAGGTGCCAAGCAGGGCTGACTTCTCAGTTGCTACGCTGTACAGAAACAGCCTCAGATTTTCTTCTCAGAGCAGGTCACTGTGACTTCAAATGTTTTGGCTCCATCTCTGAAATTCTTCTAGTTATGGACATTCTCCCAAATGCCAATGACAGTAAAATGTACAGCAGATCAGTTTGCTACTGCTACAGCTATCTACTGGTGCTGCTAAGGTTTCCTAGCTGTGTCCTACTCACCTCTGTCTTGCCCCAGCTTGTTCGTGAATATGTTTCTTTTTCCCACACTGCTCATCCTTGTCTCCCTTCAGCACCCCCTACTGCTGTGTTTTTGGACCCTGCCAGAATCCATCCTGAGCATGCCATCCCAAAGTCCTTGGGACCTGTTGCAGCAGACATTACTGGGAGTTTGGCTGTGTTCCAGGAACTAGTTATAAGGGTTCCTTCTTACTGCTTAAGATAAAATAAAGCCAGTGATGATGCTGATGAAATTGTTTAGAAAACTGCATGTGGTGCCTCTGTAGCAGGTCTGGGTTCTACCATCATTACAACGATTAGACTGACTTGCCTTTCAAGTTTGGGCGGATGCACATTTGCAGAGATGCCCTGAGGACTTTCTTCTTTAAACATATGCAGGGCAAATCCCATTTTGAAAACTCCAAGAGGTTGTTTATTTTGCCAGCACTAAGAAGGTTCTTCCTTGAAGCACAGACAGATTTTTTTTTTTTTTTTAAACCACATGGATTGTCATACAAGGTCTTGCTTGCATAGTTCTATCATATTCTTGAAATATTCTCCATCATGGGTTCTACATGTTCCTTTCTTCAGGAAACACACAGTTCTTAAGTATTTCGTGTGCACCAGGCACTGCGCTACAGAATGGAAGCAGAGCATAATGAGGGACAAGACTGTGTTCTCTGGAGTCAGACACACTTAGATTGCACCGCTGCTCTGCATTTCACGAATCAAACCCAGCACAAAAGTCTAAATCCCATTAATACGCACTTCAGTTGTGAACTGGTGAAAGCCCAGTACCTTTCCTAACATAGCACAACATAGAAAGGATTATCCTATGTGTGGACCTCTTGGCATAGAGTAAAAATACAATAAACATTTGAAATTATACTATTGCTGAGATTATTACAGTGGAAGGTGAAGTATAAGATTTTCACCCACAAGTGAAGCATCAACTGCTATGAAGATAAGCACGCAGTCCATCACAAGACAATGTAAGTATTCTAAGTAAGTTACCGAGATAAAAGTCTAAGGGGGCGCTAATTAATTCTCCCTGAGGGGAAGAGCATCAACATTTTTGTTGCTCAAAGGACATTTTACCTGAAGATATCAAACAAATGAAAAAGATTTCAATAGATTATTTAATGTTACAAAATTTGATTGTATTTACTGTGCTTCTAAAGTGTTTTCTCAGCCTACCGAATCCCTAGTCCCTTCCATTTCGAAGTCCCAATTAGGTCAGTCCTCTAACGCCCCAGGCTCAACTCAAATTAATAATATTCCATGATTCCTTCCCTAATGAGTGAATAAATTAAATGCTGCTTGAAAATATACTCATATGCTAAGGCATGAAAATAATTTTTCTTATACAGAAATTTATTTTGGCATGAGAATTGCTGTAAATGAATATAACCTATGTTAACATGAGTAGAGTGCTGCCAATCATTGTCAGAGATGAATATAATGAACGTTTCCATTTTTGATCCAATTAAAACTCATGGAGCTAGGAAAAAGGAAAAAAAAGAAAACTATGTGGACTCTTTTTTTTTTTAAGTGGTATAAATTGCCATGGCATGACTACCTAACTGACTCAGAGAAAATACTATGCCAGTAGAATTTGGGTATAATCTGATGATATAACATAAAGGTCTTAGAACAATAAACAAGACCCATAATACAAGGAACTGATGTCATCAGTATAATTAGATCCATCAGTACACTTCATACATGTCGGAACAACCTAATGAAAGAAAACCACAACTAGCAAGCTAGAGGCACATTGCTCGTCCCCTTTTGCTAAGTAGCTCCAACTAGATAATATTCAGTGATAATGAAAATAATCAGTAACGTTTACTGCATAAATAACCAAGGCAAATTATGATTCAAGAAAAACAAACCCCAGGAGGCAATATGTGACATTCACCCAAATTTCTGTCTCCCACAAAGCATTGCCCAAATCCCAATACTGAGAATCTAAATATTGGCAACAGCAGGAAGAAGACCATCATTCACACATGAAATGACCAATATGCACTAAAAGAATCTCACAAAATAGTATAAGAATCTGCAACATAAAACATCCAAAAGCAAAGAGGAAGAGGAGAAAGGAGGATGGAGAGAGGATTATAGGGGTTTGAGTAATTGAGAAAATGCAGAATTGGCATTTTTGCATTGAAAATTAGTAATAAATGGATCAAAATAGGTTGAATTTGACCTATTTTGTTAGAAGTCGCCAACTAGCTATCTGCTGTGTAAATGTGATCCATTGACATATTTTGTTTGTTTAGCCCATCTAGCATTTAAAATATTTTTTAATTAGTTATAAGATTTCACATGAAAATCCAGATCTATGTCTTTTTTAAAAGTTAGAACCTTGGGGTACTTCATGTGCAACTATTTGCAATACTCTCTCCTCTTTCTTCAAGTCTTCCCTTGAAGATCATCTGATTTATCCTCTTTTTCTGACTACTCGTTCAAAAATTGTACCCTACATGCCTCTAGCGCCCTTCTCTCTGTTTTGTTTTTCTTTATGGCACTTACTACCTTTGATAATGGTATTTAATTTACTTATGAAAACACCAGGTGGGTCTAGATTGCTGTTGATTTTGTTCATTGTCTACTTATTTTTCTTCATTTTGTTAAATATCTAAAGATGTGAATATAGTATGCACTCAATAAATACTTATTAAATAAATCTGGCAACCCTGGTCCTATATTTCTGCTCATGATGATTGGTACTAGCTGAATAGAAACTGCCTTCATTGGATAAGTCCCAGCCTCCCTCTAACATCAGTCCTCCAATCCTAACACCCCAGCCCTCTGTTTCTCAGTACACAGTTTAAAAACAAGAACCTCATTCCAAACACATAGGATTCCTACAAGAATAAGTGAGTATACTAAATAACTTTTAAAATAAAATATGCAAAGGCCTAGGTTCAATGCTTTTATAGGCATAGGTATCAATTTTACAGAAAAGAATTGTGAGTTTCTATAGCATCAAATCAATTGCCTAGAGGAACAGGAGATGAGATTTAAACCCTGGTTTATCTGACCTAAAGCTGTGTTCTTAACCCTATGAATTTATTAAGACATAACATGAGTATTTTTATCTGTAGCAAAAATCAAAAACTTTTAGCAAACTAAGACTTTATCCATCCTAAATCTAAGAAAAAAACAAAGATACCTATGCTAGGGGAACAAAAAATAAATAAATAAATAAACACCAAAACAGAGTGTTTGAGGAGATTATTCTATATCTGCCTTAAAATCAGAAATAATGTTTGAATTGAGAGATAAAACAGAGACCTCCCCACTTGTTCTCTGGGGAATGTATAGTCAACGGAACACCTGCAGAATCTTTTACTAGTAAATGATAAATCCCCCAACCAGCCTTATGCAGTGCAAACGTGGAGATGGCAGGATCAGTGGTTCTTAACCTTCCATGGAATGAGAGGACAGATGGGGGTGATTTGACGGCCAGCCCTAATCTGATCAGTGTCCTCATCTTTGCTAGATAAATAGAGAATGGTGTGACCCTGTTTACTCTTCAGGAGTTATATGACTTTGGACACATCTCCTTACTTTTTCCTTTCTGAAATAAGTTTGGCTGGGGCAAAATTGCATTTCCCTGGGGGCCTTATCAGTGGTGAAGAAAGACAGGAGGCAATAATGTTTCCGGCAGTCGCTAACTATAAATTCGCAGAGTACAACCCCCTTGCTTTATATACTGTAATAGTACTTTCAGCTTCTGTTTGTACTTCCTTTCCAAAAGCCAACCCCTAATACTATAGCTGTGATCATCCAAAGGAAAATGTTGGGCCATCACGCCTTTCGTTTGAGAATGGTGTTGGAGATTATTGGGGGAAAAGAAAGAGAGAGAGAGAGAGAGAAAGAAAATAAAAGAATAAGAAACAAAAGTATTGCATTGCTTTGATGCCATCGTTATAAAACTTGGCTCAACTGTATTCAAATACATTTATTAAATTGATATTTAGTGAAAATGACCCTTAAGGCTCCCCAGTTCCTACCTCTTCATTTCTTTACTCAACGTGCTGCTAGCTAAGAACTATTTCTCTCTCAACTCAGTGATGGATTCCCCTCTTATCTAGGGAAACTATGTATAATGTCTATATGGAAAGAAGTAAAGAAGTCACCTTATTTCTAAGGACAAGCTAGTCCTGTTTTCTGTTAATTGGTTTGGTTGGTTAGGGAAAGTGTTATATGTTTTTTTGTTATGATTATCATATTTTTTCCAATGTCTTGTGAGTACCATGACAGGGAACATTTATGGCTTAAAGAGTTATAAAATTTGGAGGTAGACCCTTTGTTTGGCAGGAAATGCCCCAGGCCTAGGCCAGAGGAAGCCTGGCATGACAGAACTTGCAAGGCTTGACAGCACAGCTAGAAAGGATAGTCACAATGTGATGTTCTGTGCAAACATTTGGCACCCATCCAATGGTACAAGGACACTAAGACACTTTCAAGTGGAATTTTGGAAGATCTGCACTTTTTTGTGATCATTCAGGTCTATATATACAATCTGTATAATCACAAATAGACTGATTTGCATATAAAAAATAAAAACAGGGGGAAGAAATAAAAAAATAAAACAGGGGGAAATGATTTTCTGTGATCTCTTAGTCAGAAAAATTGACTGCTTCCTCAGATGGAACAAAAAACTGTCAAAGTTAGGGCAAATGTAAAAATGCCCTGATCATCTAAGAACTGTAACCGATGACAACAAATACCTCCAAGGCTAAATGAGGGAAACTTAAAAGTTAATATCCACATCATTAATACAAGTCCTGTTTAAAGGCGATCTCCATTGTGGATGGTAAGGAAGTTTCATTAAGTTCATTAAGTGGTGGAGGAGGGGACTGATTTTGATATGTATTTTTTTCCTCATGATGAACAGCAAAAAAGATGGCTTTTCCAAAAGAAATATTTTTATGTGCAGTCTAAGTGGGTCTCCTTATGAAAATTTTCCTGAATTCTGAAGTCTCTATGCCCTCACTGTGTTTGAAGATGGCTGCTGAGTTCAGAATCTGTTTTCTGCCCCTCTCTCAGCTGCCCTGCATACTGAGACCATGAGGTACACTTCTCATTGGAAAGGAAAAGTAAATATTGGGTTGCTCTGAGGTCATAGTTTCTCCCTGTCTAGACACCACTAGTAACCGGTGGCTCTGTACCTGCTGTGCTCTCCACGGATTGGTAAGTGTGTGAACTGCTGTCGTATTTGATGGCGTGAAGCATTCAATCTGAATCTGCACTTTCAGACAGATTTCAAAATCATACTTTAGATCTTTCTGATAAGTCTCTGCTCAACTCATTTTTCCTCCACCTGGAAACATGTGACTCTACACAATGAATTGGTGGACAATACGATGGTTGTTTTCCATATTTCCAAACTCATCAGACAAAGGTTTTTCATTTTTTGTAAATGAGGTATATTTCATTCCCTTGGACAACTCTGAGTTTAAATGAGAGAGAAAAAGAAAGAGAGAGAGCGAAAAAATGTCTATTAAAATAGCACAAGAAAGCAATTGCTTTCTGCAGAAACAAATGGAGGGAAATCCTTTTTTCTTTTTACACATTTTTTTCCTTCTTGTATATAGACCATTTTGGTTTGCTTTATTGCCTTGCTATGTCACAATATATAAGAAAAGTGAAGTATGACAAAAGACACACTCATACACATATGTTTTTAAAGATAGTCCAGGGAAATAAGTTGTTATGAATAGGCTTGAAAAACTCTATAAACTGCATGACTTTTGAATTCTATGCAGTTACTTTCTTAAATTCACCAAATAATCACAAATGCAGATCTGCATATGCACTTCTGAAAACAAAAAAATAATATATTACTTGTGATCCCAATCCCCAAATAAAATATAGGCTGTGTCTGTTAAAGAAAAATATGTGTTTTAAAAAATACCCCGTGGGCTTCTGTGAATAATTCAGGACGTAATATGTTCTTTTCCAGCTTCTATTCTGAGCATAAAGTATTTCACTATTTCTAAATCTTCAATTGATCCATATCATGTTATTTAGAGAAACAATCACGATGTATTATTTGAAATAAGATTTCTAGTGTATTATTTGTGTTTTATTTTTAATTGAAAATAAATTAGGAGCCTACAACAAAATCTGAAGCCGTAGAAAAAAGAACTATGTGTACAGCTGCAGTGAAAATTTTTAAGTTATATTGATTTGTCTGAAGTCAGTTGTTATCTGTAGAAATGTTTTACCAATGAATTTGCTTTGAAGAAAAGAAAAACTGCCTCTGTGCCACCTGCATCCTCTCCCTCCTCTTCACAGTATAACCTTTGATGGTATTTTATTCAGCAGCATTAATATAGGAGAATACTACCCCTTCCCTAAGTTGCAGGAGGATCAAACCCTAGTAGTAAAAGTGCTGCAACTTGGTTTTTCTTCTTGAACTAAACAATGACTTTTGCTTCCTTGAAAGAGTGAGGGCATATATTAAGAATCCACATATTTCATTCCCTCCTTTGAAATGCTTTTCTTTCCTGCTGGACGTTTATTTCCACATTCTTGGCTTGGCCCTTTCGTTTGACCCCTTATCAAGTCTTCCCATTCTCAACTTCTTTTATATAATATAAGAGCGTCTTATAATATGTTGTACTTAACTCTATTATATTACTGGCCATATTTTATTATGAGTTATTTCTAAGTCTATTTTTTTCTCTTACAGTTTCTTAATAGCAGGGAACCCCCAGGGCCTTGTCCAACTGGCCAATAAAGGTGAATTCATTAACCAGTTAATAATTTTTAATAGATGTTTTTAAACAAGTTAGAATTTTCAAAAACAATTGATCATTGTAGGTTTTACAAAAACTAGATTACAGTTAGAATAAAGGGATGCATTTAACAAATCATACCGGCATGAAAACATCAGTGTAAGAGTTAGGGAAAAAATGTGACTTCCTCAGCAATTGAATTTATTTCTAAAAGATGACTATTTTTTGTTGGGATAATATTTTGATTAGCTGTATGGGGAAAGAAAAAAGACCTCAAAGGGCAAGACTGAGGGAGCAATAGTAGGCAGTGACTTATTGAGTTTTAAGGATTCAATTTCAGTTAAATGTAGAGCTTTAATGTCCTAACTCAGATTAGACATGCATGCTTACAGAAAGCACAGAGTTGTTTCAGAAAATAGAAAGGATCTCAGAAATGGTTAAAAAAAAAAAAATAAGGAAAGAAGACAGAAGAGATTTTTGCATATGTAAAAGGAATTTTGGAGAATAGGAATACTCACTGAAAATGCGGTATTTATTATATTTGCCATGCAATGTATAACACCTCTTCTTTTCCTCCTCGTGAAATTTTTAGCAAACTGTATGTGATTCATGATTATACCATGTACTTATATCTATATTTTGAGACATGCTATGAAATCATAAATAGTTTCAAAATTGGCATACCACTCCGTATCAGTGTTTATATTATACTGGTTAACCTAAAAAGCACTTTTAGTGGTAATGTGAAAGCACGATAATGCTGAAATGCTGAAAGATAGGAAAAATAACAGAGAATAATATTAACAGGTTAATTGCAAGAAGTTTAAAATGTTACACCACAGAATAAAACATATAAAATAAAAGTACACAGGGAAAATATTTGTAGGACAGGGTTAATTAATGGTTAAAGACTCATTAAAATTTATAAGAAAATATCAAGACATTAGTATGGCATAAAAGATGAAGAAACAGTTGATCATTAGTAAACAAACATATGGGATAATGTTCAAACTCACTGATTATTAAAAGAAGGTAAATTTTTGAAAATGTTACCCTCATATATTATTAAATTGGTAAGATTTTAGCATAGTGTTATAACCCATGTTGGTGCAGATTTTCACAAAGTAGTATAAATTCATTCTTTGCTATTGGCAGTTTAATTTCAATCTATCAACAGGGAGAAAATGTTACTTCATGTTTCAAAAGCCATAACCTAGTATTCCTGGAGCTTATCCCAAGGAAATAATCTAAAGGGCAAATAATATTATATGGATGAAATTTTTTATCAACAGGGAAAATTGAAACTGTTAGTTTTAAAATGCAATGAGATTTTTAAATACTTTTAAATTTTATCTTTACTTATTTTACTGCTGGATTTAAGTTTTAAAAGGGAATCTACTCTTGCTAAGGATTAGATTTTTTAAATCAGATCCTCTGCTTTCCTTCAAGATCTTTATTTTATTGTGTATCATTTTGTTTGAAAACAGGGAACAAGAAATTTGTTATTGAAATTTAACTTACAATAGTGGTTTGATTTTAGAATTGTCATGATGTTGAAAAATATACTACTTCTTTTTTTTTTTTTTTTTTTTTTTTTTTCTTTTCTTTCATTCATTCATTTATTAGTCAACAAATATTTATTGAGTGTTCATTATATGCCGGGCACTGAAGATACAACACATTAATAAGCAAGGGTTCTATACTTGTGGAGTTTAACGGAAGACAGTATTAATCAAAT
>CAUYPK010038626.1:0-45426 GCA_963574355.1 Loris lydekkerianus | reverse complement strand
GTTAGATTCTTGGTTAATGAGCCAGTGATATTGGACCTCGACCTGATTTAACTGCCTCTAACCTTTTTTTTGGGATACAAGGCCCAAAGGTGAAGGGTAAATGAGGGTAGCAGGGGAAGAAGGTAGGGTGAAAAACAATGTAGGCCCGTCCACAGGGGATTTTCTAGAATTTCTTTTCTTCTCTTTTCTAGATCTTCTTGGAGTGTTTTGATATTAATCTTGTATCAGTTTTTGCCCAGACCAATGTCACGGAGGTTGTCCCTTGTGTTTTCTTATAGTAGTTTTACAATTTCAGGTTTAATGCTTAAGATTTTAATTTATTTTGAGTTGATTGTTGTCGGTAGTGTGAAAATCTAATTTTATTCTTTTGTATGTGGATGTCCAGTTTTACAAAGACTATTTATTAAAGAGACTGTTCCTTCCCCATATTGTGTTGTTGGTATAATACGTTTGTTTACAATGAATTGACTGTAAACATAAGGATTTATTTTGCATTTCTCTTCTGTTCCATTTGCCTTTATTTTTGTTATTATTATTTTAATTTATTTTTTTCTGAGACAGAGTCTCACTCACTTGCCCTGGGAAGAGTGCTTTGGCATTTTATTTTTTTTTAATTTAATTTAATTTGTTTTATTATCAAATCATAGCTGTGTACATTAATGCAATCATGGGGCGCTGTACACAAATTATATACAATTTGACATATTTTCATCACATTGGTTAACATAGCCTTCCTGGCATTTTCTTAGTTATTGAGTTGAGACATTTACACTCTACCTCCAGTAAGTTTCACATGTACCCTTGTAAGATGCACCATAGGTGTGATCCCACCAATCACCCTCCCTCCGCCCATCCTCCCCTTTTCCCTCCTCTCCCTCTTCCCCTTCCCCCTATTCTTAGGTTATAACTGGGTTATAGCTTTCATATGAAAGCCATAAATTAGTTTCATAGTAGGGCTGAGTACATTGGATACTTTCTCTTCCATTCTTGAGATACTTTGCTAAGAAGAATATGTTCCAGTTCCATCCATGTAAACATGAAAGAGGTAAAGTCTCCACCTTTCTTTAAGGCTGCATAATATTCCATGGTGTACATATACCACAGTTTATTAATCCATTCATGGATTGATGGTGTTGTGGCATTTTAGCTCATAGCAACCTCATACTTTTGGCCTCAGGTGATCTCTTGCCTCAGCCTCTCAAATAGCTTGGACTATAGGCAGTCTCTGCAACACCCAGCTAGTGTATTTTTATTATTATGTAATTACATCAGTTTGATTACAATGGCTTTGCAATGTAGTAAGAGATCAGGTAGTGTGATGCCACCAGTATTGTAATTTTTTGCTCAAGATTGCTTTTGCTTTGTGGTGTGGTTTGTATGAAATTTAGGAAGTTTTTTCTGTTTCTATGAAAATGTTATTATAATTTTGGTAAAGTTTGCATTAAGTTTGTATATTTCTTGGAGTTGTATAAACATTTTAACAGTATTAACTATTTAAGTCTATGAACATGGAATATCCTTCCATTTGTATGTATTATCTTCAATTTCTTCCATCAAGCTTTAGTGTTTTTTAGGGTGGAAATGTTTCATCTCTTTGATTATATTTATTCCTAAGTGAGTTTTAAAAAATTGTTATAAATAGAACTGTTTTTTGATATATTTTAAAAATAATTTATAAAGTATAAAAACATTGCTTATTTTTGTATGTTGATTATGTATCTTACCACTTTACAGAATTTGCTTATTGGTACTAACAATGCTTTATTCAAGTAGCATTTATTATATCCTTGTTTCTAAGTACTGCAACCAGTTCAGGGATATAATTATGAATAAGATAGAGACCCCACATTTAGAGTTTATACATTCTGCCAATATTCTATCAAAATAAAAAAAGGTTTGCATTGTAGTTCTCACTGTAGACCTCTTTCTTAGATTCTACTGACAAAAACATAGATAGCATTAGCCTTAATATCTTCACTTAAAATAATGTAAAACTTTTATATATTTCATGTAGTTTTTAAAAAAACTATAAGTACAAAATTATAATTTACTAGTTATAGTTAGCTTAGAAAATTGTTAATCATGTCTTATGTTTTATAATTTGAAATTTCTACCACTTTTTTGTGTTTTTGTTAGTCCTATTAAATATAGTAAATGTTTTTAACATAGTTGAACAAAATTCTTAATATATTTTATAGAAAGCTAACTATGGCTTTCCATATGAATTTTCCTTCCTATTAAAATATGCATTTATAAAAACTTATTTATACAATTAGGCAACTACTATTTCTTATAAAGCACATATTATGTTAACAAATAATGTAAGTTATCTGGTGGCATCTTATATGCAATTTTCTAAGGACGAGGATTTTACTAGGAAGTTATTCAATTTGGTGACTTACGTCAGGTCTTCATTCTTTGCTTAGAGTTGGCATTAGTGTGGGTGTATGTCTGGGCCACTCGCCCAACTGTACCAGTGGTTCCCTTTCATTTTCTTTCCCTTATTCAGCAACAAGCATGAGTTACATATGGTTATTGGTCTTCTAGACAAAAAATAGATGAATGAGAGTAAATTTTTCCACTACTTGAGTCATCTGGGACTCCTCTCTGTGGTCAGTACCTGTATGGAAAATGAACGGAAAAAGCGTTTTCACTGATAACAGACCATCAAATATATTCTGGTTCAAAAAACACCAAACCACAAAGATGATTCCAGTCAGACATCCAGATGTTTACTATGAGTCAGAGGATAGCTATCACACTGTGGTGAGGGATTCCCTAAGTAGGTGTCTGAGTTTTCTATAGCCACAAAAGCTCTCAGAGAGGGATTCAAGTAACCATGCTGTATTTAGTGTGATGACTTTTAAATTTTATTCCATGACTGTTTGACGACTCTGTATAAAGCTTGGAGCTGTGTTCTATAATAGATACAAGGTGGAATAGACCAGAGTTCCCACAATGAGTTAGTTCATAGGGATAACAGATGTTTGTAAGAAAAAATAAAAATAGTTAAACTGCTAGGTAGATTATGGTTGGCATCATGAATGATTACAAGTATCTGCTTCAGGAAGAGAAGTGGTCCTGTGAGGTTAGACTTCTGCGCTCAAAAAGGAGATAATTAGGACTAAATCCTAAACATGATGTGGACTTTTAATTTTAGGTACCAGTTTGATCAATTTGTATTTAATATGGGGGCATTTTTTCATCATAACAGCATTTTCTAAGTGTGATCTCTAAAAATTAATCTGAAATCTTGAGTAGAATGAAACGGTGTCAGGAAAGACTAAATGAATGAGACTAACAAAGACCTAAGAAGTGGAAAAGGCCACAATCCAAAGTAGACAAACAAGGAAAAAAGGGGAAGAAAGAAATGCGTTGACAAAGTAGGAATTATATATTATTAATAAATTAAGACATTAATCCATTTTAATGGATTTTTAATTACATTAAAATTTCTATTATTTTGAGTTTTGTCTAATATGATGCAGGCACTTTTTATAGGTTGAGAGATAAGTGAATGAACTTAGCTTTCTCCCTATTGAGTTTGTAGTCCTTGAAGTCTTATAGGCAGTTTATTCAGTTGACAATTTAAAATATGGAGCTGGAGAAGACTAGAAATCATTTGGTTTGAGGTAATGATGAAAGTTTTAAATGCCAGGCTAAAATCTTTTATTTTCTTTACAATACTATATAGGGTATTCTTCATGCAGTATGATTAGGTTTATGCTATGATCATTTTCAGCAAATCCATATTGTTTTTGCTTTATGCATTGGCTCTAACTGACAAGCTTTGGTATTCAATGACTGGTAGTGATGGGCTAATTATCTATACTTATTTATTTTTTCATTCCTTATTTCCTTAATCACTCAAATAATAGTAAATGACTATTATGTGCCAAAGAATAACATAATTGCAGCATCATAAAAAATGAAATAGAGTTATTTCTCTCTGGGCCCTAAGCTTCCTTGAAAAGTAGATTATCATTGCTAATTGTAGTCAAGTTTTAGAATCATAAATTCAAAATTCTTTTATGTTGATAGATTTGTAGTGCAAGACTCACTTAACAATTAGCAATTATGTATACATAAAAATACCATAGAACGATTTGAGAAGTAGATAGAAAAAAAGAGAATGATAAATACATATGTATTCATGAAATAGTGTCAAGAAAGACTAAATGAATGACACTAACAAGGACCTAAGAGATAAAAAGGGGCACAATACAAAGTAGACAAACAAGAAAAAAAGGGGAAGAAAGAAATGTGTTGACAAAGTAAAAATTATATATTTTAAATGAATTAAGACATTAATCCATTTTAATGGATATTTTTAAAAGTCCATCAAAATTTCTATCATTTTGAATTTGGATAAGAAATGAGTCATGTTTTTATAATAGTTCTTTTCTGTGAAAAGTCATCTTTTTTTTTTTTTTTTTTTACAGCTTACCCTAGAAAACAAGTTGGAGAATGCTGCTCGTTAATAATACAACTGACCTTTTATACTGTTACAGATCATATTTCTGATTATTGAACATGATTTGCTATTCCCTAAATTTATTTTAGTATGCCAGATCTAAACTGTTAAAATTTAGAATGTGGAGGCTGATGTTTGTGTCACCAGCTGCTTTCATGGACTTCTCTTTCCATTCCTCTTCCTTCTCCTTCCCTTCCCTATCATCTTTCCCATTTTTTTTTTTTTCTTTTGTCTTCTAAGATAGTCAGGACACTGAGACTATAGCCTTAATTAATGTTTCACTTAATTCAAAGCAGTCTTGGTGGATAACAATAACTGAATTTACTATAAAGATATGATCTTCTGTGGTTGTTCACCAAGTAAGTTCAGTTCTCACAAGCTTTGTTATTAACAGTGCTGGAACATGAGCAACTTTAGAAATGTTGCGATCCATCCACAAAAAAGGATTTTTTATATAGTTTTGGGGCAATGAAACTACAACTACCTTTTACATTTTCCTTTGAGTTTTTGAAAACATTAATTTTGGAATTCTACTTTTACTTATACAGTGTATACCTGAACACATTATGCTAATTTAAATTTTAATTTCCTTTTTGTTATAGTAGAAGGAAAATACCTCTCAGTAAGTATAACAATCTAAAATATTTTTTGGCGTGCCATCTTCATCTGGAAAATGATAGACTAGACACAAAACCTGGGTTGTTTTATGGAAAATTAAACTTGTACTTTCTATGTGTTTACTTTGGATTAGCTCTAATCATGTGCACATAAGCGAAACATGGATTTCTTTAAATATAAAGGATAGTACCTACAAAATTAAGAAAGAAAAAGAAAGCTGCTGCCACTATGTGACTTTAAGTAAAGTTTATTCGGGTGATATGACTTACCAGTTACCTCTTCACCTCCTCTGCGAACCTTCCTAAGCAGATAGTTTAGGAATCATCACTACATGGGTGGTGTTTTTTTGTTTTTGCTTTTTTTTTTTTTTTTTTTTTAGTTATAGAGTCTAAACAAAGATCTCTCAGGGCCACAGCACAAATTCAAAACAGCAGAAGAAACTTTTTTTTTTTTTTTTTTTTGCTCTATGTGGAGTAATTCTGAGTAGGTGCACAGCCTCATTTCCCTGTAAATTTCTTGGGAGAGACATGTTATGTATAAATAGCATCCTATAATCCCATGTTCTAATTCCTTCCTCATGCTGACACCAAAGTTTGTGAAAATACAATAGTTTCTTTTTGCTAGACTTATTTTTTGTACTTCTCTTTGCCCTGTTTGCCCGTTGGGAATACACTCTCCAAAGTTTCTTTTTTATTGTTTGTTTGTTTGTTTTTTCCTTTAATAACACTAAACAAAACAAAACAAAGCCTTTTAAATGTTTGAGTTTCCTTATTTAGCCAAGAGAAACATTTTTACTGTAGACATCAAGTGCTCCAGTAACATTACTATGTTTTCTATTAAGCTATTGTTCTTTCTTTGAATTTGGTTGTTAACATTCCTAAATTAAGACTATACCAGACCATGGTACCCTGAAAGTCCAAAAAATCACTTTAAATGAATTTTTTAATTTAATTGACATATTTTTTCAAAATTTTAAATTTAATTACTCTTATAGTATAGTATCAGTGTCCATTTGTTATCAATGTGCCAAAACTTACAAAGGAAAATGTTTTTGAAAGATTTTTCAAATGTTCAACTACAAAGCCATATGTAATGGAGTAATCATGTGGCTGAAAACAACACTATATCTTATTAAAATAATACATTTATAGAAATTGAATATTTTATACCTTTTAAAAATAAGCTTTATTGCCTGAGTGCAGTGACTCATGCCTGTAATCATAGCACTAAAGGAGGCCAAGGCAGGAGGATACTTGGAGCTCAGGAGCTCCAGGCCAACCTGAGCAAGAACAAAATCTCTACTAAAAATAGGAAAATTAGCTGGGTGTTGTGGGTGGTGCCCACAGCCCCAGCTACTCAGGAGGTTGAGGCAAGAGGATTTCTTATGCCAAAGAGTTTCAGGTTGCTGTGAGCTGGGCTGAGGCCATAGCATTCTAGCCTTCCAGTCTGGACAACAGAGTGAGACACTGTCTCAAAAAAAACAAACAAACAACATAAACTAAAAAACAAACAAACAACAACAAAAAAAACCCCACTTTTATTAATGTGCTTCAGCTGCCGCAACAAAGTACCACAGACAAACTGCGTAGATTCAACAACAGAAATTTGTTTTCATGCGATTCTAAAGGCAAGAAAGTCCACGCTCCGGTGATCAGCGCTGCTTTCTTCTGACATTCTCTCTTCTTGGTTTCATCTTCTCTCTGTGTGTTCACATGGTCTCTCCTCTCTGTGTGTCTGGATCCAAATTTCCTCTTCGTATAACAACACAAGTCATGTCAGATCAGGGCCCATATTAATGTCCTCATTTAAACTTAATGACCATTTTCAAAACCCTATCTCCAAGTAGTGTCACATTCCAAGGAACTACGGGTTGGGACTTTAACTCATCAATTTTTGAAGGACATAATTATGCCCATAAGCTATTCAATTCAAAATTCTACATTTAAAAAGCTCTATATATACTCTATTTTAAAATTAAGTACAAGATAAAAGATTAAATATTATCTCTTATATATAAAATTAGAATGAGCAATTCTTCCAGAAACTAAACCTTTCTTCTTTAAATGATATGTTTAGCATTTGATGGGGAAATTTTCATTTAACTACTATTTTAAGCTTCTAATATACAGAATCATTGGTAGGATTGGAGGAAACAAAGATAAGTCAGATACTGGTTCTGTCTTAAAAATATCCACTCAATATTTAGGAAGGAAAATGTACATTATATCAAGAAAGAAGTGGTTATTTTTCTCTGAAAAAATTTCAATGGGCATGAGAATATTTATGGACCCCCCAAAACAATTTTTTACCATTACTTCTCTACTTTTCTCATTATGATTGGGCTAGAACTGTTAAATTTAGGCAACATTTTAATAATATAGAAATTAAGTATTTATTTGTTTACATTTATATTCTAAATTTTGTTGTAATTCTATTCTGCAACAATGAAATAATTAGCAAGAAGATAAAGAAAAATTACTTTTGTGGGATGGGATAGTAACTAAGTTCAAAATAACATAGTTAAAAAATGGCTACTGTAAGTCAAAGGAAAGACTAGAGGAAAGACTATATGATTCATTTCTCATCTTTTTTTTTTTTTTTTTTTTTGGCTGGGCAGGGTTTGAACATGCCATGTTCTGTATATGAGGCTGGCACCCAACTCCTTTGAGCCACAGGAGCCACCATCCTTTTTCATCTTGATACTTCAATGTTGCAGACACTTTTCACACAATTAGTGGGTAATTTGTGAGCTCATTTATCTTATTTTCTATTAAAATTTTTATATTATAAAGTTTGGAATAATGAACTTCAAGTAGAATACACTAAAAGGTAAAAAAAAATCAATATAAAGATAATTCATATAAGTTAAGCTTTGTCCAATACCAATTCTTTCTTCTAGAAAATGATCTACCACTATCATTTAATGTTATAATCCCTTTGAATATTCTCTACTATAAGATTCTGTTAATCCACGTTTTAAAACTGTTTTCCTCAAAGTAATCAATATTAAGGCAATTTCATTAAAATCCATGTCCAATCTTTCCCGACGATTATACATTTTCATTATAGTCATTATGTTTGTCCTTCACGTAGTGCTAATACAAAATAAAAGCAAAAATTAGTAAGTGCTCTGAAAGTCTAGAAATATTGTTTATTTTTCTTTTATGATGGCATATACTGGTAATCATACATCAAATGAGACTAAAAATTGTACATCTAGTAATTTTTTTATTTTATATATTCCTTAATGTGCATTGCATTATAGCCAACGTTTCAGAGTGCTTTAAGCTGGATACACTGACATGAAAGAGCAATAAAGAATTTTAGAAAGATAAGTATAAAGAGGATTATCCACCTTCTTTTCCTAGATTAAAAATATTAAAAAAGAGTGAAGTTCCTAGTTTATTACTTTGGAGATTTTACTTAATAAACACAAGCATCCCATCGTTCCCTCTTCATACTTGCTCTTGAATAACATAGTGATAAAAGATATTTTTTCTTCATTTTGACAGTCCTTTCCCTTTAATTTCCATGTTTTTTTTCTTTTATCTTTATCTCTTTGTTTTTCTTGTGATTGTCACCAATCATATTCACTCAGATATTTCATACATTTTTCTCAGACATTTTGTTACTTAGTTCTAAAATTTTCATTTGTTTTTTTTTCAATTTTTTTCATCTACCTATTGAGATTCCAAATGTGTTCAGTACAAATGTATTTTCTTTTATGTTCATGACCCTAACAACTGTTTCTTATCTGCTAATTCAACATTTTGGTCATCTCACGTTGGTTGCCTTTCTTCTTATGTGCAGGTGAGATTACCTTTCTTCGTGAACACAAGTCAAATATTCAATGTAGTTGGGCATTGTAAATGAGGATATTGTAGATATTTAAATTTTGATTACATTCCTCCAAAGATCAGTGAATTTTGTTTGTGATAACGCACAGTTAAATTGGATAACTCAAACTCCTAACTTACCTGAGGTAGGTAGCAACAGAAATCTCAGTTTGTCTGGACAACCTGGAGTCTGTTGTATGCATGGATAATTCAACAGACAGCCAGAGATTCGAAAAGGGTTCATAGGTAGAATTCACAGACTCCCTGCCTCCATGGATCCCTCCTTTCTTGGGTTTCTTTCCATTTGTAGTAACTCCCAAACTCTTTCCCATGGCTCTTCAAGACAGAAAGCTACAAGTTTCTAACTATGTTTTTGGAACTTCATGTGCTACTGAGTGTGGCTTGCTTTTAATATAAAAGCTTATTTAAAAAATGAGAAATTATCCAACATTATTCCATTTTCCTAATGGTGACTCTCAGTCAGTATCTTCTGCCTGCTTTTAGTCATTCTCCAGGGCCTCCAGATATGTTTCTTATCTCATTTATTTTTTTTTCTTCTGGAGATTATAAATGTTATCTATTGGAGGAAATGTCTGATAAGAGTTAGTCTGTCACTACTAGAGGGGAACTTGCTACATTAATTACCATATCTACTCTTCCAAATAGGTTTATCTCTAATGGAGGATAATTATTTCATTAAATTTCATGACACATGTAGTTCATTTAAGAATGATGGTATTTAAAATATCCTCAATTAATTCCCCAATAATATGAAGAGGAATACTTGATTGATTATATTACAGTTAAAATCTGTCTGCATCCTGTGTTATCTAGCTGTTACCAATATTCTGATTACCATGCAGCTGCCTCTACATAAAATACTACAGATATGACAATTTTACTGCAGATATCTAATTAAAATGCATGCAAAATAGTAACATAAGTTTTTTAAAAATCACTTTGAAGAAAGTCTATCTGTTTACATTTTAACATTGAAGACTATAACTTGTCTTACAATTCACACTGTTTTCTAATAATTAACAGTATTCTATATGCTTTAATAGCATATAAGGGTGCATCCTATAACTGAAGGCGTATTTGATTTGAAGAAATAATTTAAATATTTTTGTATATATGCCTATAATATTGAAGAAATTACAATAGACTTTTAGGGAAAGTACAGTATATATTTTTTTTCTTGGACTTAAATAATATAGTTCAATAATGATAAACCCGAATTAGTACACACCTGTTTCATTTATCTTATAGGTAATCTTAAAATAGGTGACAATGAAAAATAACAGATAACTTTTTTTCCTAGTTGCCATCTTATGTTTGTGAGTGCATCTCTCTATGTGCAGAAAAATTACAATAAACTAAACATTAATTAATAAATTACCATCTTCTAGGAAAAGAGAAGGTAGCACTTCACTATAAAATCAAAGTCTCAGTATAGGAGTAAAATCCCAAGGGATGGAGGTAATTCTCATGTGGTTTATAAAATCAGGGAGAAAAGTCCTTATGTTTCCTGTCCAATATAGGAACATAAAGCTGTAAAAATTAAAGACAAGCAAAAAGCTTTATAGAACAGATCAAAGAAATGTGCTTAAAAAACCAGGCATTTGGCCAACTGTGACTATTGTCTAATTCCACAAGTATGTTTTAAAGCCAAGACTGTCAAAAGGAACTTGAACTGAATTATAAGAATTATGAAATTCTCTACAGAGACAACAGCCATTGGATAGCTCAAGAGCCTCTCACTTCAAGCGTTGTGTTGTGGCTTAAAAAAGTTAAAATACTTTCTATTTAGATTTCCTTCGGTTAGTCTTCTCACCATGAGTTTGGCATTAGAAGGATATTAATAGTGGATGCCACAAATCCTAAGCAGTTAATTTATTTATTTACCTAGTTCATGTGGTAGATGAGGAGACTGAATCTATTCACGTGCTTTTGTAGGAAGAGGCGGGCCTACAGACAGGCAGGGAGACACCCAGGAGCCTCACAGTGACTTCAGTAACATCATCAAAAATTAGAGTTAGATATCAGGATATTATCAACATTGCAGAATACTTTGTTGTTAAATGCCGCCTGGAGTCTCTGCATTTCAGAAAACTATTATTCCTCTCAAAGGATAGAGGAATCCTTGTTTACAAGTAGAATCTGAAAATACTTTTCTTAAATAGAAATTGATATACACCTAGGTATTTTATATCATTTGATACTCTCTTGTCCTCTAATATAAACATGCTTTAAAAAAAAAAAAAAAACCTTTAGTCAATAAATGTGGTTATATATTACTTACTTGTTTGGATTTGCCTAGACATGTTTTGGTGGCAATGATTTCTCCCACATTAGGTTGTGGATTCCTAGAGCTGAGGCAATGATGTTTTCCTCTTCATAGTAACAATGCAGGGTGTGTACACTTAACGTTGTATTTGTCCCTCCTGGGACTGAATTAGATCCACCTGCAAGTCCTAAGTATGCTAGATTCTAACAATATTATTTTAAATGAGGAAGTGCTTAAAGAGACTCAACCTCACAACTGAGCATCAGATGACGACTCATCAGGTGTCTGACCCAGGCTTATTCCAAATTCAGTCCCTAATACATTTCATTTCCTCACTTGTCATTGCTAGAAATTGAATTCCTGCGTGAAAAATACTTGTCTTGATCTCCCCAACATCTCTACTCATCTTGGCTTTGCCCATCACAGTCAAAGTCCTGTTTTGTTTTGTTTTTATTTAATAAACACATATGACTGTTTATGACAACAATTTACCTGCCAACCACCATTCTAAGAGGTTGGCATGTATTGTAGAGGTAAACACTGATCACATCTCTTATACAATTTACATTTAAGGTGGGTAGAAATGCAGACAACAGCAAATACAAGATGTGAGCACATGAAATAATATTCTAGAAGATGAAAAGTGGTAAAAAAAAAAAAATGGAGCAGGGCAAAGGATATTTAGAGAGGTGAAAGTGGAAGGTTGAGCACTGCTGCATTTTAGCAAAGGTGGTCATTGAGAAGGTGATGTCTGAGCAAAGAAAGAACATACTCTTGAAGATTACTTCACGTGTAGGGCAGCAAGTGCAAAGGCTCTGAGGTGAAAGCATATCTGGCACCACTTCTGAGGCCAAGAGCTGGAACATTCTAAGAGGGAGAGTAGTAGGCACGGAGGTCAGAAAGCTAGGCAAGGAGTCAATTAAACCATCATTTGGGCTTTGCAAAGACTTGTTTTCGCTTTGGGTGAGAATGGGAGCCAGGACAGGATTCTGATCAAATCTTCTTTGTCTTTAGAGTCTCCATCTTTATTTCCCTGATGAATAATAGAGAAGAATGTGTTAAAACTTTCCTTTATGATAGCAAATTTGTCTTCTTCTCTGTGGTCTTGTAAGTTTTTCTATAAATATTTTATTAAGTGAATACAAGTTAAGAACTATCATATATCCCTGGGGAGTCCAACATTTCAAAATATATTACATAGAAGCTATTTCTAATAAAGCTGTTTACATACTAAAATGTATTTTGTCTGAGAGTAATATATAGCTGCTATGATTTCTTTTGACTGCACTTTTCTGACGTTTATTTTTATGTTATTATATTTTATTACTGTCAACTTTTCTTTAGTTTATGGATATGTCTCTGACAACCTGCATATAGCTTGATGATGGCTTTGCTTGTTTACTTGTTTTCTTTCTTCCTTTTCCAATTCAACAGTATAATCTGATATACTCTGTCTTTAAACCAACCCAGTTTTTTCCCTACCTTCCTAGCTATTGCTCGTATCCATAAATTTGTTTTATCAGTTTTTGAAAACCCTAGTGATTATTTTCTCAAGTGTTCACCTCCATTTTGCTACATTTGGTTTAGCTTTTTTAAATGTATATTAGAAACCCTCTTTCTGTCTTCTCTCTTAACCTTTCTCATGTTTTACTGCTTTTGCTTCCAAAGCTTCTGAGTTAGATCTTCAAATCTAACCTACGGTTTGAAAATGTTCTCTTCACTGTATCAGTTCCACTGTTTATTTTAAATTGTTTGTATTTTCTTTTCTACCTACTTTTTTAACCTCTCTAGTCCTTAAAAACTAAGCAAATAAAAAAATAGCACCCAAACTTGTCATACCTAGCTGTGCAAATGCTCAAAACAGCAATAACTACAAAGGGTACTTGTCATACCTTTGCCAGTTCTCACCATCTGGCCATCCCACTGCTGAAGCTGGAGTAGTACAGTTGCCTGGTCAGTCAAGTCTGGCATTGCTTTTTCTCCCCTTCAGTCTGTTCACTGTAAATGGCTGCATCTTTAGCAGTCCAGGTTACAAGTCTCTGCACTGACAGACACTCAAGGAAGGTCCTTTTCTTGGTTTGACAATGTGTCCGACCTTATGCGTGTCTTTAGCTGTGCTTGTTAATTCATTATTATGCCTTCTGTAGTTTTAACTGATCAGTTTCCATGATTCCATCTTACCTGCCCTCTAGTGTTCAATTATGCCTCTTTAAAAATTGTATAGCAATTACCCGGCCTGGAGTTTACCATGTATATTTTTAATAGCCTAGGTTTAACTTCAAATACCATTATATATCCCATCTATCACTGAGCAAGAGACATGAACAGAACCTTCTCCGAAGAAGCAGACAAATGGCTAACCAATGTAGGAAAAAATCTTCATCATTCCTAACCATCCGAAAAATGCACATCAAAACCACCCTGAGGTATCACTTAACCTTAGCTCCACTGAGAATAGCCCACATCACAAAGTCCCAAAGCTGCAGATGCTGGAGCAGATGTGGAGAGAGGGGAACACTTATGCACTGTTGGTGGGACTGCAAACTAATACAGCCTCCTTGGGAAGAAATATTGAGAGTCCTCAAAGAACTCAAATTAGACCTCCCATTTGACCCTGCAATCCCACTACTAGGCATCTACTAAGAAGAAAATAAGTAATTTCATCATAATGACATTTGTACTAGAATGTTTATTGCAACTCACTTTACAATCACAAAAATGTGGAAACAACCTCAATGCCCATCAACTTAGGAATGGATTAACACACTGTGGTATATGTGTACCATGGAATGCTATTCGATAAGATGATGACTTTACTTCTTTTCTGTTAACCTGGATGGAGATAACATACATTCTTCTTAGTAAAGAATCACAAGAATAGAAAAGCAAGCATTCAGTGTGCTCAATTTTATTATGAAGCCAGGTGATGGAACACACACCCACATAGGAGAAAAACATAATTCTATTCAAGTTGGGGGACGAGGGAAAGGGAGGGAAGAGCGGAGGGGGGATTGCTCTCACTTGAAGTGGACAAGGTAGGAGTATGTGGCACACTTTTGGGGTGCGAGACACAACTACAAGAGGGACTCTATCTAAAAATTTCAAAAATTGTGACCTGGTCATTTATACCCTCACAATAACTAAAGAAAGAAAAAACCAAACAAATGAAAATCAAATGCCATTACACTGCTTTGGATGTAGCACAGTTACCAGGGAACAGTACTCCCTGTGGCACGGCTGTCACCTATGTGATAGAATCACCAAATACAGTTAGTATTATTTATCTGCACAGTTATTTTTGGATAAATTAAAAATACTAAATTAATAACCCTTTATTTTGCCTTCACTTGTTTTTCTCTTCTTTTTTTTCCCCCTTTGTGTAGAACCAAGCTTCTGACCTATGTAATTTTTCTTCTGCCTGAAGAACTTCTTTGAACATTTCTTGCAGGGCATATCTGTGAAGGGTAAGTTTCTTCAGTTACTACTTGATTGTAAAAGGCTTTATCTTTCAGATAATTTATATATTATCTGAAATTAATATTATCAGATAATTAATATCTGAAAGATAAAACGTTATCAAGTAAAGTTTGTTTGACATATTACATATTTTACTTCACTTCCTTCTGATTATTTCTGTTCAGAATCTGATGTAATTCATGTTTTGTGCCTAGATAGATAAAATATTTTTATTCTCCTACCTCGCATCATAATTCTTTGCTTGTTTTCTTTAGTTTTAATGCTAAGGTAAGGTAAGTGTTTCTACAATCTTATGACTAAACATCATTCTTTAAGCCGGCTTGTGTGGCAAGACTGTCACATTTTACCCCTTGCCCTCTATTTCCCTCTCTGGTTACAGTACTCACCTTGTTTTCTTGAAAGCCCTGAACACTGTTTATCACACCATCCTCCCTTACCATCCTCCCACTTCAGTGAGACAGAAGGGGTTGAAGGGACTAGAATACAGAGAAATTACCTAGCCCTGTCTATAATGAGGATTAGAATGATGCTGTGGCAAGGTTTCCCCCTGAAGAGTAGGCCTATCTGTTTATACAGAAATCTCTAGATGAGCTTATTTCCCAGTCCCTTGGACATTTCCATCCCCATTTCCACAGAAGGATGAGAGAATGCTTCAGAGACTCTAACCATGAAAATCTAGTGGGCTTTATGGAAGGAAGGATAAAAATGTGGGAGGTCTTCTTAAGAATATGGCCTTGAACAGTTTCTCATTTTAATGTTAGTTCACAGTCAGCGTCATGCAATTCTTCAAAATTGTCCTTTAATTGTTTCTATCAGTAGGCTCCAGTGGCTGTGCTCCAGGTGAGATGGATCTTGACTGCCCTAGATGTGCCTGTCTCTCCAGATTTTGGTATGTTGATGTGTCCTTGAACCTCAGTTCTCTGATGTGTCCAAGAAAAGTAATTGACTTTAAATTTGTGCACTTTTTCTTGTTGCAAAGATGGGAGAGACAACCTCCAAGAAACTTTTGTGATGAAAGAGAAACCAGAAGCTCACAAATGGTCTTATCTAAATCAGTGAAAATAACATAGCTGTCATCTTCTGCCAAAAGTGATACGTATTCTGTGTAATTTTGTCTTCATGTTGCCTTTTTCTGAATTTGGCAAAAATTTTTTTTGTTTTAGTTTTTTCTTTTTTTTTTTCTTTTTAATACAACTTTTCCTGAAACACTATTTGTCTTTATTTGCTCAACAAAAGTTGATACTTACAGTCTTCTACTGGTTGTATCTTTACCCTCATTTTCCCCTTAACCCAAATCCCAGAACTTCCGAAATGCATTGCTATGCTATGAGTTTATCAGTTAGGCCATTTCACAAGTAAGTACAGTTTTCAGTTTAATCAATTTTATATGCTACTCTTCTAACCTCCCTGTTGTAATTTTAATATAATCTTATATCTTGTATCACTATAAATACTTTCTTTTTTTTTTTTCTTCTTCTTTATTTTTTATTGTTGGGGATTCATTGAGGGTACAATAAACCAGGTTACACTGATTGCATTTTTTAGGTAAAGTCCCTCTTACAGTCGTGTCTTGCGGCCAAAAGGTGTGGCACACACCAAAGCCCCACGCCCCTCCCTCCTTCCCTTTCTTTGCTCTTCCTTTCTGATTTCATTTCTTTTTCTTTTTATTTTTTATAAGTAGGAACTCAACTTTATTGTGTCAAGCAGCTGCTTATATAGACCTTGGGGAAGGGGCGCGGAAAGAAGGCAGGGGATGAGGTGCGTGACCAGGTTGGGCCAATGGCATGGTACCACGTTGTTTTAATTTATTTCTATTATTATTATGCAAATAATAAATAAATAACCCATACTCAAAACCCTCCCCCCACAAAGTTTAGAGAGTTAAATAATTTGGGGCAGTGCCTGTGGCTCAGTGGTTAGGGCGCCAGCCCCATATACCAAGGGTGGAGGGTTCAAACCTGGCTCTGGTCAAACTGCAACAAAAAAATAGCCAAGCATTGTGTCAGGCACCTGTAGTCCCAGCTACTCAGGAGGCTGAGGCGAGAGAATTGCCTAAGTCCAGGAGTTGGAGGTTGCTGTGAGCTGTGTGATGCCATAGCACTCTACCAAGAGTGATAAAGTGAGACTCTGTTTCTATTAAAAATTGATGATAATGATAATAATAATAATAATTTGTTTGATGTCCCACAACTACCAGGAAGAAGGACTGGGCTATTGGAACTGAAAGAAACATTAAAGTAGTATTTACCAATTGTGTCCACATCTTGTATAGTGGAAATGAAGCATTGGAGTCAACGGAAGAGGTTCCAATGGATGGGGCTGCTCAGAGCAGAGGAACCCTCTGCAGGCAGCTCTGTGACCCTACACCTTGCCCAGTTACCCCAGGACTCACGGTGTTGATATGCAAACATACTTGTAACCAATTTGCAGCATTCCCAGGTGCTGCCACACACATTGGTTAAGAAGGCCTATTCTATCTCTCTTTCATGAGAAAACCATGAAACAGAGAGTTAAGTGGTTTACATTAAGCAATATAATCAGTTGGTAGCAGAACCAGAACAAAAAGATAGTGTCCTGACCCTCTGCCACAGCTATTATGAACAATGATAATGATAACAACAATATTAACAACTGAGACTCAAAGAAGTTAAGAAAGTAACTTACAGGAAGTTACACAGTAAGAAAGCAGAAACGCTGGGCTTCAAAACCAGGTCGATTGCACACTGTTGTTTCTACAATACTGCTTTTCTTCATGAAGATGAGGTTAAGTGTATTCTATTGCATTCTAATTCTTTTTAAATGTTTACTATCTTATAACACAAATATTGTCATTACCAGAATATTCCATTCCTTTATCTACACAAAACATGAATTTACCATATATCCAAAACACAACACATTGTTTACACCTCAACAAATCCTTTCTGGATTAAGTCAAATATGCCCATTTGCAGGAGAATAAATTGAGGGATCCTCCAAAAAAAATTAAAATAAAAATCAATCCATACACAAGATACCATGGGAAGAATCAGAGATAAAGGACTGAATCCAGTTCCCATGATTGTTCAGGAAATCATAATACGGGATAACAAGTGACCTAGAAAAATGAATGATACTGTCTTAGGAAGCTTTTTATGAGCAAACAATAAAAAATAATGGCTAATGTTTAATGAATTTTTAGTGTGTACTAGGCATTCCAAGCATTGATAAGGATTAGCTAATGTAATATTCAAAACATCCCTATAAGGGGGAAAATTTCATTATCTTCATTTTATATGTGATAAAATTGAGGTACAAGTAAGTTAATTTGCCCAGTAGGTAGCAGCCAATAAGTGGCAAGGTCAGGATTTAAGCACAGGATGACTCTGGGGCACATGATCATTACCACTTTGCTGTCCTACCTGTACCTGTGAAATTCAGAGGGACAATTGATATCTATTGTGTATAAAAGTGTGTGCACATGTGGAGAGAGACGGTTTTGTTGGACAAGGAATTCGTAAGGATAAGGACTACACTTGGAGAATTTCACTAGAGAAAGAACTCATAAAAGTGTATCTAAGGGGCTACTATTACCAAAAAACAAAAGCAAAACAAAAAAAACCGCCACTTCCACAGAAAGCCACAGTGGGGTTTCAACTTGGAATTAGGCATCAGGCCTCAGCCATAGGAAGGTTCAGAGTCTGAGGGCTCCCAGTGGTTTTCTCTTCTATTCCAATAAGTTTCTCCCGTGCCCTTTAGGGCCCTTCATTCAATCAAAATAATGGGGAAACATCTGGGAATGGCGTTTGAGCCAGCAAGTGGTAAAAATGTACTTACAGAACTTATTAACCTGGTTCTTTCCAACATCTGGAAACTCTAGAAGGCAGTACTGGAAGGCAGCCTGAGCCATTCAAAGAAGAATGCTCATTTCCGATTTTTCATTTAGCAGGGCTTTTCTCCCCCAGTAATAAAATAATCAAGGCTCTTTTTTTTTCCTAGGCAAAGGATGTTTTCTATATATCAGTTATATTAACACATACTGCTTCAATTAAGCCATCATCTTTGTTTCAATTAAGACATCAAGTAAATCTCCATTTCAATTTAGCCATTTCTTCTAAAATCTTCTCCCACTGTGTTTGCTGCACAGTAAACATTCTGCGAAAGCAAACATTGCCCACAGTACTGTAGCCCTCTCCTAAAGTGCCTTTAGGAGGCTGCTACACACAGGGCTTGTAGGTTGAGTCAAAGCATGAGCAGAGCCCTTCTGTGGGACTCTGTGCAAGGCAGTCCCCACTCCTGAGCTGCAGTAAGCTGTGATCACTAACGCTGTTTTATTGACACCTACCTCTAGTAGAGGTGGGTCATCCTAGACCTAACTATATATATTCCTTTCAAAGGGTGCACATACCCTTAAAATCATTAACAAAACCCAAAACATCTAAGAAAGGTATAACCCAGATAGGAAGGTAAAATCCAGCCATGTACACCAGCACTCAGAATATTTTAGGAATAAATATATCTAAATAATCAGTGCTGGAGCAATTGTCATTATCTTTGTCCCAAACTGCTTAACACTAACAGTCCAGACTGCCAGTAAATGATGCTTCTGGTTGCATCTGAGTTAGAGATTTCCCCAGCACACAAAGGGGCCCTGCCATAGGAGAGGTGCACCACAGCCCCACCAAACCTCAGGCAACAGGAGCTGCCAAAAGCTTTAGAGACTGCACCAGCTCTCGGTTTGAAATAAAAGGATTTCAGATGTGCACACAGAGTGGCTACAAGTTGTTCTTAACTCAAAGATGTAAATAAAAAGTGGTGTTTTGCTTTTTATTTATTATAGGTTGAGTATCCCTATACTCAACCTCATAGGTTGAGTATCCCTATACTCAACCTCATTATAGGCTGAGTAACCTATAATGAATGGTTCAGAGACTAAGTCATAGCAACCAAGTCTGCTGTCAGCAGCCACCCCGCCACACTCTGCTCCTCTGTGTTACACAAGGTCAACAAGAAAACTGCCAGCAAGAATCCCCCTGCAGGGTCTCACGGCTGAAGATGAAAGGCTCAAACAGAGCACAGCTGGGATCTTCCATCCCAGGTGCTTTTTCCAGCAGCTGCAGCTGAAGCACCACTTTTCCGGCTTATAAACTGAGAACATTGACCAGGCCCCTGTGAAGAGTAATTACCTATAAAGCCTTCCTCCATAAGGCGCCTTAAGGAAGATAGAGAGTATTTTTTTTTTAATGTGCATACACATACCCAAAACTATACCTCAATGGAGCTGAAATCTAGTAGCACAGGTTAAGTATCTCTAATCCAAGGATCTGAAATCTGAAATGCTCCTAAATCCAAAACTTTTTTGAGCACCAACACGATGGTCAAAGGGTATGTTTGTTAGACCATTTTGAATTTCCAATTTTTGAATTAGGGACAATGCTGATCCAGTATAAAGCAAAATCTGAAATCAGAAACACTTCTGCTTGGTTCCAAGCATTTTAGATAAGGGATACTCAACCTATGATGAATACCGCAGCCTACAATGTGACTGGTTGTGCTGGGACTTGGGCTAACAGTTGAATTATTCTATCACCGGTTTTCTAATAGATCTTTCACCTTCCTACCTCTGTGGGGGGAGCATATTCAGGCCTGTTTCCAAGTCCACAGATATGTTTGTCCTTTGGAAAGTCACATCTCCGTATCCTGAGCATGCAGCTCTACCTACGCCCTCTACTGTGGTGCCCCTGCAGGCTTGGCACTGTCCTATCCCCGTCTCAGTGTTCCCCTGCATGCTAGAAGCCATTTGTTCCTCCTGAGTCGGACTCCAGGCTGGGTTTACTGAGGAGGGAATCAATGCTGTTTCCAGCAGAGCAGACCAATCATGGCCTGCTCACTCAGGCGGCATTTCTCCAGATAGGATCTGGGCCTTCCTGGGAGCCTGGGGAGAAAAGTCTCAGGCTGCCATAGGGCCCAAGATGCCCAGCTCCAAGCATGACTTAGCAAACAACAAGAGTGGGCTGCCCTGGCAGGGAATATGGCCCTTCTCCATCCTTTGGCTGGCCCTCCTGACCTGTTTCCAATAATCTCTCTTTATGGAACAACCCCCTTCAACTTTCCGTGCTGAAAAGGACTTGCACTCTTCACTCTCCTAACAGTTGTTCTGCTATGGACCCCACACTTGGAAGAAAAAATATGCCTGGTTTTTCACAGAAAAATGAAGGTGCACATAGGACAGGTTACTAAATAAAATATTTAAGAACTTTGGAGCAAAAGAGATGGATTGGCCTTAATCCAGGGACATGAAAAATTTTCTTGTCATCTCTCCTGTGATTTTACTTTGTCCACTTTAGCTGTCAACCAATAACACATGGGAAAATTTCTCACGTACCAACCAATTCAGATAAATGGAAATGCTTTTGTTCTTGGAGACCACCTTTCTCTTGGAGATTTGCCTTTCCCTGAGTAGCCTGCCATTTCTCATTTGACACAGAAGACTCACTGCAGAAGCACCACTGCAGATCATACTGAGGATTTTCCTCAAGAAGCCCAGACAGAGTTGGCATCTCCTTCTTCATCGTTCTACCAACACACTTCACAGCAAGGGCTACTGCTCCCATCACAGAACTCAAGTCCCCAGACTGAGACATTGCCATTTTTCTTTTTTCACTGGGTTCATATTGTCTTGAAAAACTCACAGGAACAGAAAAGCCAACATGTACAATGAGAGGATTTTGGTTATTTACCCCAGAGACTCAGCTAAGATGGTTTCACGTTCTTTAGCCAGACATTTTAGGGGCTCCGGGATCTATCGTGCTTTGGCTCCTGTCCAGAAGGCAGTATTTCTAGACACATCACATCATCAGGAGATTTCTATCTCAACAACAGATTACTGTAATATACTTGGCTGTTAAGAGCTTTTATGGCTGTAATGAATAAGACATGATTAATCTGAACTATAAAAAGAAATGATGATAAAAACCATAATCTCTTATATTGGTATAGTGCTTTCCTTTAGGTTTTTCAAAGAAATTTGCACACAATTTTCACACACAATCATTTTATCCATACAGGCATCTTGGGAGAAAGGAAGAGAAAATATCATTGATCAACTATTAAACTTTTACAGGTTAACAAATGAAGAAACAAAAGCTGAAAGAAGTGACTCACCCCAACACTTCATTGACTAGTGGTAGAGTTTGACTAGAACTCAGGCCAGGCTACTAGTGATTTTCTGCCTTTGTCTGTGACCTGTGTCCAAGCTCAGGGACCACTGTTCACTCTTACCACCCTTTCCAGGTAATTATTTTACCTTGTTTACTGCTGTGGCTAGCAGAAATCTCCAGGCAGGAAAGCTTCAATCTAGACATCATTTGATTAAGCAATTTCTCAGCCCTTGCAACTTTTGGAAGCTTATAAGCAGGAATGAGGCCACCCCTCCCCTGACACCCTGATGCCCCCATCCTTCTCTCTGTCTGGGAGAACCCAAGAAGCCTGGCATGAAGGTAATTTAGCAGCCTGCTGTGTTCTCAAACAACGGCCCGTAAACAATGATTGGCCAATTTCATTCTAATCTTCCCAATTTTGCTCTAATTAAAATCAAGCTGCAGCTTTCAAACAGTTTAATTAAGGCTGATTGGAAGAAATGGGGAGGGGAGAATCAAGCTTGAAGGAGGAGGAGACCACTGTGTGGCGAGTCTCATGCTGCCCCAGCGGGACTTGGGGACCTGGAAAGGGCACAGAGAATGGGGGTGTTTGCAAATTCAACATGAAATGCAACAGACTTAATGGAATGAGGGACCAGTGAATCCATCTGACCAGAAGGAACTGAAAAGGGAGCTAAGGGCTGTACTTCCTAAGCATAAACCTCCTAGCTCTTCCCTGACACCCCAAACTTCGCTTCAATGGCTCATCTGTTCAATCATGGAGAACACGAGTCTGTTCCCAACTCTTCGCCTCCCGTTGTGCTGCCTTGGCTCAGGCTTCTTCCCATCCAATGTCTTTCCAAACTTCCTTTATCTACTTGACTCCAACAAAATTTCCACAGACTGTAGTTCCTCCCACTATTCTACAAGGTGATTCCTTTGGCAGTGAGATAGCTCTTCTGGTATTTAGGTGCATTTACTTTTTATATGGGCCATTCTCCTCTGACCACATATTTTTAGTTCCTCCAACACAGTTTCCAGATCCCCAGGCCTTCACGCTCAGCCTTCTCTGTTTGCGATCTAACTTGTCAATGCATTTCTTTTTAAAGATGTTAACCCAAATTGAACATAATCCAGTATGCGTTCTGAGCCACCGAGGGTACACAAGGGTATACAAATACATCCAAATACATCATCCTCACGATGATGTCATCTTTATGACCATTACCATAGTTTCAGTTTTTGCTGAGACCCTGTTTCCAGGAATGGGACATAGGGTCCAAGTAATATATAGGAACTTATATATATTTTTGTGCATTTCTTAAATCATCACCACAGTCTCACTAATGTCCGTGTGGCAGGTTTGAATCATCACTGTCACCTGGATAAGAATGCCCTTTGACATTTTCTTTGCAATGTCACTCACACGGCTGGAGTTTATTTTCCTCTCCCATTGATAGTGGGCTTGGCTATGTGACTTTCCTTTGGACACAGAAATGAGGGCAGAAGTGACTGTGTGCCGATTCTGAGCCAAGACCTCAAGAGGCACCGTATGTTTCCACCCTCCCTGTTGCAATGAGAGTTGCTTCCTTCCCCCAGGTGCTGCAGGTGCTGTCCCGTCAGACCTAACGGCCTCCTTGTAGACCTGCAGCCTGAAGCAGAACTAACCCAGCCAACCCACACAGGCATGAGTAAGAACAAATTTTTATATTAAGCTAATGAGTTTTGAGGGCTTTTTATACGCATAATTGTGGCAATATTTAAATAATACACACCACGGCTTCAGTCCTAGTTTATGGCTGGACTTGCCGAATCTCAGATAATGTAGGACACATACAAGGACACATAGCTAAGGAAGAGGTGAAGACAGTCTATGCTCTTGCCACTGTGTATATTTCCTTTATTAATGCACTTGAACATTGCAATCATTTTGAAAAGAAAAAATATTCTTGGCTAACAGTCATCTGATGGTCAGACAGTAGCCTACCGTTCTTTTTGGCTCCAGGTATTTTTTCTTTTTTCTCATAAGAATCACAGCCAAGTCAAGCCTCTTACAACCTTTATTGGTGAAGTTGACATTTTGAACTTCAATTTAGAGATTTACATTTCACTCTTTTCTTGCATCACACCCCCGTGATGGAGACTGGAAAGCTGTTTTCCTCCTTGGCTCACAGATGGATAATTTTCCCTCCAGCTTCCTCTGCACTTAAGTGTAGCCTAGTGACTGAGTTCTGACCAATGGAGTATGAACCCAGGCCTAGCCCATCAACCCCCTTGCCCGTGAAACCCCCTTGCCCTTTCTCTTTCCTTGTCTGCTAGAATTCAGAAGCGGACCCTGAGGCCATAGAGGATGGCAAGTGACTAGGTAGGAGTCTTGGCTCTGAAGGATTTTATGCAGCAATCTCCTTTTATCTCTCTGACAAACTATGCCAGAACAGCAACACAAGTGTGTGTCAAGTCACTGAGATGTGGGGGCTGTTTGTTTCAGCCGTTAGCCTACTTTGACGGAGACTATTTTGATTCTATCAATCCAATGTTCCAGCCTGGTGAAATAATCTTGACTTGTCATTTCTTAATTTTATTGCCTGTCTGGGTAAGGGTCCAGTTACCTATTTTTGTTGTCCATGTGCCCAAGCAGCAATGTTCTCACTTTTCCTCATCTTGGTGACATCCCTATATGGAATCTTTCTTCTTCCTCCTTTCTGTGTCTAGATGGGAAGTGGTATTGGTCTTGAGGCCTTATCTTTTATGCTGTTGGATCTTAGTGTGTGAGTTGTGTTTAACAGAGAAAGCACCTGTCACTGTTAAGGATTTATTTTGAACTACCTATAACTATAAAATCGATGGATAGATTAACTTGGGATAGGTAGGAAGAGTAGTATGCAGCCTTTTTGTGACAAATTTGATTAAGGTTAGGAGTTCTATGCAGCAGAACAAGTTTGATAGAGTAAGACTATCTACTCTTTCTTGTTTCTCAATTAATCTCCCCTCCTTTTCTTTTCTGTACTTTTCTTTAGATTTCTCACTTGAATGCTTTCCATATTTACTCCTGGGAGACACCCCTCCCAAAAAGGAACAACATTTAACTTATCCTTTTAGCTTGAAATAAACCAAATCTCTATTTTTTTGTTATCACCAAATAATTCCATAAATGAAATACTATTATGATATCAATTGTACTAAGGAGAAAAATGAGGCTCAGAGATGCAAAATCACTTGCACAAGGTCACACAGCTAAAAGCAACAAAAGTGCAATTGAGATCCAGTCAGTCTGATTCTGGAGCCTGGAGTCTCAATCTCTCGTTTACTGCTTCGTCTAATTCAGTCCCAGAACATCCTACTCTTACTGAATGGTTTTATCCTCTTATTATGGTCTTATTTGTGGCAGAAATGGTGCTGGGGGCTGGCGTTATAAAAGTGAAATAGGATGTGTCCTTTGCCTGAAGGAGCTCAGAGCCAAGTGAAGAGCAAAACAAACAAGTGCACACAATAAGTTCTATGGCAGAAATATGATGGGGACCATCTGGAAGTAACTAACTCTCACGCAGGAGTCAAAAAGGACTTCATAGGGAGATGATACATGGATTTGAAAGGTGAAGGGAGTTCAGAAGAGAGGAAGAGCTTTGCGTAAAAGAAGGAAGGGATATGGGAAAAGCCAGGGCATCAAAGGGGTCCTCTGTCTGGGCGAATCCAGAGGTGTTCATTGGGGCTGGAACAAAGGGAAGGTGGGAAGAAATGGTGGGGCACATCCATGGCAAAGGGTCAGTGTTCATAGACTATTTGTGGAAGTAGTGAATGGATGACTTTTATGCTAAAAAAATGGGTTTAGGTTTTATCCTTTGGGTACAGAGGGACCAACAGAGGACTTTAGGCAGGTTGCCTTGGAAAAGTGCAAATGGTACATGACTCCAGGAGAAGAGAAAAGAGGCTGGATTTCAAAGGCAATTCTGAGATGGAAGCCACACAACTCAGATGGGCACAGGGACAGAAAGGGGGACAGGAGTTACAGCGGCTGGGTGACTGTTCATATCAGGAAGCACAGCAAAGAATATAGGAGATACAGCTACGGCAGAAAACATGATGAGTTCAATTCTGGCTATGATTTTTCACAGAAACTAAATCTAGGTATACAAAATCAAACCAAATAGGAGGTGGGTGCAATTCTCTGAGAAGCTGCGGGAAAAACTCAGAATTTTTTTTCCTAGGTTTTCTTGCATTAACTAGATTTTACTGTATTCTCTAGATGCAACTTTGGCACATTACCAACCCCCCTTGATGCACTGAGATTTCAATTCCAGAACACAGTCAGCCCATTTCCTGAGGTGAGCCTGTGACCTAGAACCAGCACTGCTCATCGTTGAGAACTGCGTAGAACACAAGAAGTTAAAGAAGTCTGTGGAGAGGGCAGTCAGTGCCTGATCTGAGAAACTTTATGGGAAGCTGTCATTGATCCATGACAAAATTCTTGAGCACTTTGAAATGTGAGCAACCAAGCAAGCCTCCCAGGAACCAGAATGAGTTTAGGGGGTGGCGCCTGTAAGCCCAGTGGGTAGGGTGCTGGCCCCATATACCGAGGGTGGCAGGTTTGAACCCAGCACCGGCCAAACTACAACAACAGAATGAGTTTAGGAAGAAAACCTTATGTCCAAATAAATTTCATGTATTTTCTTTATAAAGCAAGATAGAAAAGGGAGAGTTGGGGAAAAAGAAACAAGGACAGCTGTGAGAGAAAACGTGAGAGGGGGCGATAGAGAAAGAAAAGAACCTCTGGAGGGGAGTTATAAAGTGCTAACAAGTCCGGGGGAATAATAACTGTTTTCAAATAGCTAGAGAGCTATTGTGGTGAGAGACAGCTAGACCTTCTCTAGAGAAATAAGAAAAAGCAAAGTCAGAACCAATAAATGGAAGTTACGCATGGCAAGAAAGACCGTGATTCAATTTCAGAAAGATCTTCATAGCATTTTAGGCTGCTTAAATAAAAATTGGCTTCAGTGAACACCTCCTGGCTGGAAGTGCTTGAGGCAAGGCTGTTTGACCATCTTCTTGGGTGTTTGCAGAGTGGTTGTCTGCACTGGGAGGGAAATCAGTGATTTTAAAGTTTCTTTCTAGTTCATGGATTCTGGCATCCCTTGGTTCTGATCTGCCACCCTCTGCTGTCATCATAGGCTGTCATAGTGTCAGACTTCCTAGCACACCCACACTCTGTCTTTGTAACTTTGGCCTCTTATCCCAAGTTCCTGGCCTGGCCGTGATATCCAGGCATCAACATGGGCACACCTCTGCTTAGTGGCTGTGGAAGACAAAATAATATATTCTTCGGTCCCAGAGTCACATTTCTTCTAAGAGTCCCACATGCACATGAGTTTCTCAGTGAACCAGGTCAACATTCAAGGACTCTTACCCCCTCCAGTCTTCTTTTTGTTGTTGTCATCTTTAATTTTGGGGGTGGTTTATCCTAGTATAAATTCTTATTATTTTAAATTGATACAGTAGTTGTACTATTCGTGGGGTGCAGTGTGATATTCTAATACTGTTTGTGATGGGTGCTGGTCCATTGAGGGTAATGCCCTCTTTTTCTCAGACTCATAGTTGAGAACATGCTCGAAGCAGCTGAGCAACAGGCTGGCTTACCATGCTGAAGTTTACCTGTGTTACTAGTAAACCAACTGGGCAGCCCATGTCGAGGGATTACTGGCTGTTTACACGCCTCTATGGATCCAGCAGAACTCACTCCCCAAAGAGTCTTCTTTCCTGTCCCTCCTTCGTCACTAGCATGTCCCCAGGTGAGGGACAGCTCTCCTGGCACACAGGCAAAATGAGGATTCCCTCAGGTGCCGGGACTCCTGACGAAGGACTAGGTGCAGTGCTGGTGCTGGTGACCTCATTTTGCTCCCACCAGGCCTCTGGCCTGGCCAGTGAGATTCCTCGCTCACTCTCACTCTGACATACAGAGCTTATTTGCTCTTTGCAGCGGGAGAGAGAAAGAGGCACACTTCTGGGCTCAGGGGCCCTCCTGGCAGGGCGGCTTGATGGTGGAGTGTTAAACAGGTGCAGAAGAGAAGACACACCAGGGAGCCTTGCCAGATTCCCACATCTTCTCCAAAACATGCCCTGGCTGTAACAGCGCTAATCTGCCTACAGCTTTACCTATAAATCCTGACATGAACAAAGGGGGCGGGGGGAACCAGCCTCTAGGCCCCCTTTGCCACTTCATCCGACCACATAGTGTGCGGTGGATGTGAAAGGAAGGAGGCATGTAACAGCGTATGCCAAAATCCAAATTTACAAAGTAGCCCAATAGGCAGAGGTTATTTGCAGCACCAAAGGTTTCTACCTTTAGAAAATATTCCTGGAAATATAAGATATTTCCAAGTGAATGTGTGTGTAAAACAGTACCTACCTGCTCCTGAAGTCAGGTGCTAGGAATTTACTTTACACTGAATTTTTATAAGCGATTTCCAGGCAAGAAATGAGATACTGCATCTTGGAAATAGTATTAAGTATCCCTCCAGCAGAGGATTCGATTTACAGAAATGGTATTTACACTGCACCCTCTAGAAACACACCAGAGTGCAAAGCTGACACACCCAGAATTTGCTGTGGGTACATTGTTTCAGGAAGATCCATCTGTAGCTTCCTCCCACTCAGGGTTCCCCAGAGCCCAAGCACAGATGGATTAAGAGAGGATTAAAGAGTCTTTGTGTAGGAGGAGCCACCCTCAGCCTCCTGAGGCCTGTCTCCTGCATCCCAAAGAGCCACTGGGACGCCCAAAGGAAGAGGGACCAAGAGTACAGGCAGATTGAACTGGAGACGCTGTTTCCCTCAGAACATTAAGTATCCGAGGCTCAGATGATATCTCTGATTAAATAATAATCATTTCACTGTTGGGTCCCCTATCTTACAGGTTGAGGGTTGATTGTCCTTCCTATCAGTTGTGTGACACCTTCTGAAACTCAATGTCCTCATCTGTAATATGGGTGCCTGAACAGCACACTCTCATAGGGTCCTTATTAGGATAATTCCGATTAATGTTTATAGAGCACTTAGTAAATGTTGGGCATATGAGGGACAATATATATCAGTGACTATTATTTATTAATGTCATTGATATTTCATAGTATAGAAATAATTCTTTGCTTTCTTTTCCTAAGATAAATTGAATTTGGCCAACTCTTTTTGCCCTCCAGAACCAGTCATTGTCTTTGCAACCTTATTCTTTTCTTCCTATGGGAGAATCAGAGAGATTGGTGAGAGCATGCTGTTTTGTTCTATGCTTCAATATCGTATAGAGGCCATGCACTGAAATCCCCATTCACAAAGGGCTCTGCCTCTCAGACATGTAAGCCCTCCAGTGGACAATACCTCTGATTGTGCCCGATCTTCACAGCAGTCAAATACCACGGCAGAGCTCCCTCCTGCCTGCCCCGTCCCTCCCATGCACTCATGGTTTCTGCAGTTGCTTTTCTTAGGATTAGACAAATCAGTCAGGTGAACAAGCGAGATCCAGTTGATTTAGTTTAAGGGAGAAGTGGGAGGGCAGGACTGCAACCCCACCGAGTCCAAACTGTCATCTGCAGCCCCGCCTGCCTTCAGCTTCTTGAGAGCAGGCTTGGTTGCTCCTGTCCTGAGAGGGGAGGACAGTGACTAGCCCCACTGGCCTCCCACGCAGATTCTCTCCTGTGCCAGAGACCTCGCCCACTTCTAACCATTTGCTCCCATGGGTCTTCCCTGGTCTCTCTGAGGCCTTTTCTCCTTTGCAGCAGTGTTCCCAGACCTTGCTGGGCCAGCATACAATGTTCAATGAATATGTGCTAAATGAAGACGTGCCCTGCCACAGCCAGTGTCACTCACTGTTCTAAGCTCCATGTACTGAAATAATTTTCTTGTGAGCTGTGGGAAGCTCTGAGGTGGGAGAAATGTGGCAGAAGCTGAATAAAGAAAAATATATATATTGAGAATCCTTGACCCAGAAAAAGCTCTTCTCTTGAAGGGGGTGGGGGGGAAACCACAGGACTAGCCAGTGTCCCTGTCTGCCTGCCTCTGTGTTGTGACAGTTTCCAGATGAAGTCTACCTCACTCCTTTTTACAGGTACACATCTCTGAGAAGCAATTCATTCATGAATAAAATTAATTATTTCTCGAAGCAAAAATTAATCCTCTTTTTCTCTGCCTGACTGACTCAAGATCTCTCTACTAAATCTCATCTGAAAATAAAACTGATTTTGCCTTCTCCCCTTGGCCGTCCCAGGCGCTCCCTTCATTTCACGAACATCTTTATTTTCACATTTTCTCTCTACAGACCATCTTTGCAATATTATCTGAACCAGGATGGCTAATCTGGATGCTAAGAGATGTGGAGAAAATTTGGGACAAGAGTCACTGTGTCCCCGAGGAACTTGGGACTGGCCCCCAAAGAATCCATCTGACGCAGCGTCTGTGAACCAAATCTCTCCATCAATCATTGAGAATATATTCAAAGTCAACATCTCTGTTCCCCCGCACTTGATGCAATGCATTCCAGTGTGCTGTCTGGTGTGTATGCTGTCACTCAAACCAGACTGCTGACCTCCCAGATATCAGGAGGCCCCTGCTTTCTCAATGTTTTATCTCCTGTTATAGTGCCTGGAATCATGCTTTTCACAAAGGAGATGTTCCATAAATATTTGTGAGAGGACAGAGTGAATGCCTGGTGTGGTAAGCTTACCCTGAATTCAATTTCCTAAACACAAATGACGCCAAATTTTTATGTGAACCAGAACTCATACAGACCTGAAAACACTGCCTAATGTTTTCTCACCAGGTGAGTTTTCATACTCCATTTTTCCAAGGCAAAAATGGAAGGAATTGCCTTTAGTTCTACCTTCTCTAAACATGCAAGTTTTTTTTTCCTACCTCTTATTTACTCCTAATGCTGGAGAATGGTATTCCCCTCCGTCTGAGCATGTTTTGATACTGTACCCTAGTAGAAATCAATGTCTAAAAGATATTTTTGGCATTTTAGAGGGATGGAGTATGGCAGAAGTAACCAGTGGGGAAGAAACAGAGACAGGAGGAACATAGTGATGTACTTTTTGACATTTGTTCTAGATACATGGGACTGGCTGTCAGTTCCTCAACCACATCTTGCGCACCTCGGCCTTTGCGTGTACTGTTCCTGTGCCCATAGCCTCTACTGAGAGTCTCCAGGTATCTGCCAGGCTGTGCCTACACATCACCTCTTATTCCAGCCTTTCTTGACCTTTCTGTGCAGAGTAATCTAACACTTGCTTCAAATGTACTTATCTGTAAGTTCCATAAGATCAAGACCACTTTGTTCGTGGTTTATAATCAGAATCTAGTGGAATAATAAGCACAAAGTTGGCCTCAGAAATGTTTATTGAGTGAATGAATAGGTCTCTGCTTATGCTCTTGAGTTGTAGTTGTTTATTCGTGTGCTGTGTCTCCTTGCTCCAAGGGAGCAGAACATTTTTTCATTCAGTTCTTTGTGTGCACATAACATGGTCTTCATGTAGGTCTGCCACACTGGTGTGCTATGTTTCCATGGCAGAGCTGGAAATAGAATTCTGCTCAAGGATGAGGACATGCTGGGACTCATCATTCAAACACTTCTGGAATCAAATTCCCTGTGTGAAGGTCAAAAACACCTTGCACTGGGTCTCCATACTAGCTGGGGAATTTATATGTCAGAGGGGCTGTGTGTTTAGCCAGCACCAGCCTCTTGATTAAGGCAACAACCATACATTTTGCTCTGTCCCTCTTTTGCCTCCTCACCCCTGAGGACCGGGAAATAGTGTCTGTGATAGGGACCGCAAGCTCATCATTGCCACATTGCTTCTAATTTTGCTCTTTTTAAAAATCACAATATTGGTTTGTGCACCATGCCTTTCTCTCTTTCCATTTCCACAAACTCCCTTGCAGACACAATGTAATGTAATGTAAATGTAAACCCAGTGAGATGTTTCAGTTTACTCCAGGGCCCCATGGTTTCTGCAGAAAGCTAACCTCCTTCCTTTCCCATCCTACCCACCTGAGAAGTACAGCTTCCCCCATAGAACCCCTGCAGCCCTGTGATAATGCTGCCTTTCCCTCCCTCAGTAGCTGGAACAAACGCCTCGGAAATCTCAGGGATTTACCCAGGCCGACTGAGGTTGCCTTTGGTTGCTGTTTATTTATGCAGACTGTGATCTCTTAATTGGAGATGGTGCCTCTCCCAGGGTTTGCTGTTTATCTGAATCAGTATTTGTTATTTGATGAGACGTGGCTGGATGATGAATCAGCTCTGCAGCCCCTCCTGCGGTTGCTTCCAAGCTGCTACCTGCTGCCTCACCTCTCTTCTCCAGGGAGGCCCCCGCAGGCTGCTCCCAGGCCCTCCAGTCTTTTCTGTGGTTAAACTTTCTCTCCCAGCTGCTGTACCTATCCTTATGAGTTCAGGTGCCTCGGCACTCATAAATCCTAAATTTAACCTCCCTTGACTACTATTCTATTTCATTGGTAACATCTCCTGTAAATATTCGCACTGCTTCAAATGCATTGTAGGGGAAGCTGCCTTCCCACCACGACTTCTCCACTGCTCCACCCTGGCTGGTGTTTATCCCCTCTCCATGTCCAAACATTTGTGGAATGTTTGTGCGGCCCTCCTCATGCTCTAAGGCCAGGCCTGTCCATATGGGCACCTTGTTAAAATGCAGATTCTAATTCTGCAGGTCTGGGTAAAGCCTGAGATTCTGCGTTTGTCACACCTCTCAAGGGATGCCGATGTGGCCGGCCCAGGGACTCCTTGTTGAGCAGCATGGATCAAATATTTGGCTTTTCAGATTGACTACTGTTGGTATATATAAAAGCTACTGATTTGTGTGTATTGATTTTGTATCCTAAGATGCTAGTTTGTCCAACACAGAAGGCATAAGACTCAAATAATAGTTTGGTAGAAAGAGTATCTTTTAAAAATAGTCTCTTGTCTACCCCTCTATTACAAAACGGCCTTCCCAAACTCTATTCTTCAGATGGATTCCTAGAGCACAGAGGAACACAGCAGTATGTGCATTCTCCGCCCTAGGAGAGATACCTACCCCATCTGCCAAGTTCTCTGTGTTACAACTCTCCTCCAGCAATGTTGACAATTGAAAATGATGCTAGTATCATGATGGTTCCCTCTGGGGGACTTATAACCAGAACATTTGGGGGTGTAATGCTGTACCCTGACTTCCTCTCTTCTTTTTCTTTTCCCTTTTTTAACTTCTCAGAGATAGGCCTCTATGTAATTCCTGACAATTTCAATTTTAAAATAAAAAATTAGAATTTCTTGGAATATTTTTAGATAAATGGCAATGAGTTTTGTTTTCTGATCATTGTGTGGTGTTTTCTTTTCCTCCTAGGAATGCTGTCTCTGCAATTTGAGAGGAGGTGCTCTTAAGCAAACTGAGAACAATAAGTAAGTGATGCCTTAAGTGTTGAATTTTATGTTGTCTCTTTCTCCTTTCTAGAACCCCTGGATGACAGCTAGCTTTATCTCTCATGGTGTATGTGGTTCCAGGGCTTGTGCTATCCAGATCTGAGATTGGGACTCTGTCTGGGCTTCAGAGACTGATGCTGACAGCTCTGTTGTCTGTGCTAGGCTGGAATATTTATTCCAAGTCTTGTTTCTCTTCTCTGTGTTTGATACTATGAAGAACAACCCTTCTTTTACTAACAGACTTTTTGAAATGAAAGCAGCTCATATCGTCCAGGTGCCATTAGAATCCTGGCATTTATTAGAATTATCCTATTAGTCTAATAAAAGCGGGGTATGCCTGAAAAAGTGAAACTGTTACCATCAGACAAATTAAATCAATCATGGTCATGACATTAAACAAAACCAGTACTTGTAACACCAGCACATTAACCGGAATATGTGTGTACTAAATTACAAAAGGTAAGGTGAAAATGTTGATGTAAAGATTTAAAGCAGACAGCTGGAGAATCTGAAGAGAATCTTGAAAGAGAGTCATAAACGAACATAAAGGGAAGTGATTTTGCTTTTTATGGCTATTCTGCATGAATTTTATTTTTTTATTTCACATCCAGCTTATGATATTAAAAATGGGGCAAAAGCGTATTGCAGGGTCCTTTGGACTATGGATGTGTCAAAATGAGTTAGGCAGAGGTTGTGAATGGCCAGATCTAGCTCCAACCTATGATTTCTTTGACCCACATATTTTATAAATTTGATCCCAAATATACAAATAGAGATTTTTATATAAAAATCCAGATTCTCATCTTTAGTTGAAAAACAATTATGTATCTCTGTAAGTCATTAATGACAAATTGGGTTGAGAGCCCACCCTCTCTGGGGCAATCTCCAGGTCACCATGCTATGTGTATGTGCTTACATCCCACCTGGCACCATGGGCACTGGAATTAGGACTCCTGGCCCAATGTAATGATGGAGATAGCATAATTATATGTACATGTGCACACGTTTTTGATTGCTTAGAAGGAAAAATAAAGGCATTTATTGTTTTTACATTAATAAAATTTATTCTGCAAATCTGCAGTTTTGCTTAATTTGAGATCATCTTTCATAGTCCTAGTGGGAATGATTGGCACCATACTAAAAAGTCTTCCTTGGTTCTTGGACGTTACACACGCTCTGTAGACTAGGAGATGGTTTGGGTGGTTTCTGTAAAGACAGACGTGATAAGAAATTCTCTTCCCACCCTTGGGCTAGAAGGAACAGAATTTGTGTTCTCCAGTGGCATGGTGGTATTTTTTTAGATATGATAGAATGCCCTGGTGGGGTTGAAACTTGTCCTCCCTTCCTATGGTCTTGAAAGATAGGATGGAGTCTAATGTTTGAGTGAAATAAATATGCGTTGGCCTAAAAATAGGTTGAGGGATTTGATAATTCTTTCAAGATCTTTTCAAACCTCATGAGTCTTCATATTATAATTACATTTATAAGACACTTAGTAGTGTTAATGGGGAAGTTGTCATTCTTGTGGAAGAATTCAGAATGTGAAAGGAGATTCTAGGTATGAGGCAGGAAGCCGGGGGAACAAGCTAAATTCCTTTTCTCCTTGTCTCTCAGTGTCTTTGATTGTAGTAGGATTACAGTGATAAACAATTTAAAGACTTATCAGGATTAGTTCTTTTAGAAAAGTTGTGCTATTTGAACCAGTTTGGCTCATAAAATTTGTACTATATGAAAAGGTTATTTGCTGTACCCAGTTTATACCTTTTGGTATTTGAAGTAATCATTTGCCACATATTGATTTGGTTAAGTTCATTAAACACAAGCACATTTCAGCATCAAATGAAATCAGAAACTTCATTTCAGTATTTGCAGGTCAAATGTAGAGAAACATCTGTAGGTAATAGGCTCGAGTCCTTGTTCTGTACTCAGTTCTGCATGTCACAGTGCTGGGCAGGTGTGGTGCCGAATCCGTCCAGGTATCATCCAACAGTTTACTGCTCAGAATCTGTTTGTGATGGATTTAGGCTTTCGGCTTTCTTGTCTGCGTCTCCCATCTATGAGAATTGCCATGGCCACGCTGAATACAAAGGTCTATAAGTTCAGGGCATTTTTGTTTATGTTTAATGTCTCCTCTCCTGTAGGTGGGCCCATGTCATGTGCGCCGTTGCGGTCCCAGAAGTGCGATTCACTAATGTCCCTGAAAGGACACAAATAGATGTAGGCAGAATACCTTTACAGAGGTTAAAATTGGTGAGTGGCAAAGCTTCTTTTTTACCTCATAAATTAGTGTTGATTTCAAGTTCTGAATTTCCCTATTAATGCACCCGTTCCCAAGATATTTTTTCCTCCTAGCTTTGTTTTATTATTCTGCCCTTATTTTCCTTTAGCCTAAAGTTGTTTATTCTTACAAATTATTTTCCTGTTATAATGTAAGTCTGCATATAACCGTCCTCAAATCCTATTTGCAATTAGGGAAAGGATTAACTCATTTCCTAGATTAATGCAAACTTTCAGGTTATAGTATATCTGCTGAGATTGGACAGGAATGGACCTGTGCTGTCCAAGTTTTTATATTATTTAGTTTTGTTCTGTCTTGCCTCTCTTTGGTTGGACTTAGCAAAATATATCTAATCTAATTTCATCATCTCTTCACCAAGAAGAGACTTCTGGAGAAATACAGATGCTTTTATTATTACCAATTTTCTCATGAGTAGATATAAGTCATTTCATATGCCAGATTCTCTGGTCAGTTATCTTCTGACTTGCTCAGGAACACTCTTAAAAAATTTCTCTCTAGTTTCCCTTGTTAAGCGTATTTGCCTTTAATGTCCTTACCACTGAAGGACCTTCGTAGTTCTGCTCAGTTGTGAGCCAATCAGATCGTTGGTTTAGGCTCTTCTATTGCATATTTAATGAGAACATTCCCTGAAGTTAAACTGTATAACCTTAACATACTATAGTGTGGCCCACAGGTGGAGTTAAAACTCCAGGATTTCCTCAGTCCCTGATAGTTTTAAGGTCTTTCCCCTGTAAACATTTCAGGCACTGCTGCTGTATCTCTCTCTTCCTGACCGTTGCTTGTTTTCTTAATCTCTTCCCTGGGGTGTGGAGGGCAGTGGGGTGTGAAGTTTCGGGGCCTGTCTCTTAGGAACTCAGAATCTAGCCTACTGTCTTGTCAGAGAAGTGAAAGTGAACTCCATTATTTCCCATCATAGCTCCATTAAGAATTTCACTGTGCTAAAAAATATGTGGGCCCTTTCATGGAAGTGATAATTGCTGTTGGCTGACATGAGTGGTGAGCCTAGGATGCTCAGGATGTGGTAGTTTGTGAGCTGAGATGGAAATGAACAAATCAGACATAGCAACTATCAAAATCTATAATAATGCAGATCTTCAATTTGCCTTGAGAAGCTTGAATCCTGATACTCTTATTACCAATTTAAAAAAGATACAAAGAAACAAAACATCTGTTATAGTTAGGACTATATGAGAGGATATTTTTTAAAATATTGACTCACCACATGTTAAAGAATTTAACATTTAATGTGACAAATGCTAACAAATGCCTAATATTTTATTCTATGCTGATTGTAAAAATAATACGTATTTGTAAAAAATTCTAACACTATATTTAAAAAAAATCATCCTTGGTTCTCTCTCCTGAAGGTTCTGTTCTGTTACCAGTGTGATGCCCTAACAAGGAGCAGTCATTGCATTTTCAGGGCCTGTGTGCTGGATGCTCTGGTCTGTGAATACTTCCTTAATGATTTAGTGTTGCAGCAGTCCCAAAGGCATTGTGAGAGAACAGCAGGGAAGGACAGCATGGGGTGTTTTAACCCTACTCAGGAGGTTATATTTAGAAATCTGATAAATGCATCTGAAAGTGGCAAAGATTATCATTCTCTTCACAATGCTGGTTTTTGTCTTGATGGTGCCTGTCATACTATTCCTTATGAAGTGTTTCCCATCCTTAAATGATTGAAATCTTTAAAACAATATGTCTTGTCTGGATTTAAAATCACCTAAAGTTTGTACAAATGACAACTTAGATTTATGCTCACAGACATAAGCAGGTATCTGGGATACATATTTGGATGAAAATAACAGGCTATAACCAGATGTTTTTCTGATTATTATATATGTTTCTGGGAATGATATTTATCAAAATGCTCATAGTGGTTATCTTTAGTGGGAGAATACAAGAAGAAACTTCAGTTTGGAGAAAAAGATCACTCCAGAATTCTGTAATAGTCTGAAAGAGAGCATTGACTAGAAGTCTGGATTCTTTGAGTCTCACTTGTCGCCCTCTGTAGAGTGCTTGGTGTCATAGCTCACAGCAACCTCAAACTCTTGGGCTCAAGCAATTCTCCTGCTTCAGCTTCCCAAGTAGTTGGGACTACAAGTGCCCGCCCCAACCCCTGGCTTTTTTCGAGGTGGGGTCTCACACTCTTGCTCAGGCTGGTCTTAAACCTGTGAGCTCAGGCAGTCTACCTGCCTCAGCCTCCCAGAGTGCTAGGGTCATAGGCGTGAGCCACCACGCCCAGCTAGAAGTCTGGATCCTCAAGAAAGAATCCTCTAGAAAGAAACTTCACCCTTGTAAATCCACTGCAGTGTAGGATCTGGTCTTTATTGATGTTGTAGGTTGTCAGCCTTTGAAAGGCTGGCTTCGGATGATAAAATTTATAAATGGCCACTTTTATGGGGAGTGAAATGAATCTTTCCAGGGAATAGGGTGCCCTGCTCCACATAGAGCCAAGGATATACTTCCCTGAGTTAGCATTCTTCAGAAGTTTAAGTGGTAGCCTAATAAACACATGGCCAATAGGAAACCAGAGCAGTCGTTTTGTGTGGTATTTCATCTGGGCCAATGTAAGTCCAGGAAAGTTATTTTAGTCTGCCTATTTGTGTGTGTGTGTGTGTGTGTGTGTGTGTGTGTGTGTGTGTGTGTGAATAATCTGCTAGTGTCAGTTTCTTTTCTGATACCGTGGGAGTCCCTTTTCTGGATATTAGACTGTCTACCTCTCTTTTTATTCATATAGGTTTGGAATAGTGAGAATTATTTACATGTGAGAGATTATTTCACCAGTTATTACCTATCTTTCCAAATAGTATGTACTTTTGAATAAGGTATAGTTTTTGTCCTCTAGCATTTTACAGTCTAGATCATGATTTCTTCACCTTGGTACTGTTGACATTTTACCTCAGACTCTTCTTTATTGTGGGGGACTGTCATGTGGATCTGTGATTCCAGCTGACCAAGCAGATGTTGCCAAATACCTCTGGGAGGCAAAATCATTCTCATTTGAGAACCCACAGGTATACAGAAAACGTATACACATAAAGAAAATATTTTCGTTTTTGTCATGTTTAGATAGAGGATATCTTGACTGAAAGAACTGGAGATTGACAGAACAGGAATTCTTTAATGTTTTTAAAAACAAGTCTAGACAGTTATTTTGTACAACTTGTTCAAATTTCATATTTTTCAATAAAATAGTAAAGTTGGTAACAGATATATTAGCTACTGAATAACTAATATATAATCTGATTTAGTATTTTTTTATATTTCTTTTTGGGGGCAGAGTCTCACTCTGTTGCCTAGCTAGAATGTAGAGGCATCATCAGCTGACTTTAACCTCAAACTCCTTGGCTTGGAATCCTTCTGCCTCGGTTTCCAGAGTAACTGGAAACCACCATGCCCAGCTAATTTTTTTATTTCTTGCTTTTGCTCAGGCTGGTCTGGAACTCTTGAGCTCAAGTGAAACTCCTCTCTCAGACTCCCAGAGTGCTAGGATTAAAGGTGTGAGCCACCACACCTGGCCTGATAAGTTAACTATTTATGTTATATTACTGTATATTAATATTACCTGTTCTTAATAGATATTGAACAACCAAATTAAATGCTAACTAAGTTTCACTAAAGATTAAAATTTTCTGATGTGTGTGTGCACACACTGAGCAAATACTTACAGAATGAATAAAAGACAGATAATAATTCATTATTTGTGCTTTGTGCTTAAAATGATGGTGATTGGAGGACTCTGATCAGACAATAATAAATGGGTTGCGTCTTTTCACAGTTTCTCCTGTAAATGCAATGGTAGAGAATTCGCACATAGCTCTGCATGCTGCTCTAAAATAGGCATTGCTTTGCTTCTTTGTATAACAGGGGACATAATGATTAAATCATAGAGCCTAAAAGTATTTCAGAGAACCTAGGAAACACACATATGGCACTTGTCTGTCCTGTTGGCTGAGAGTTCTGATCTTGGGACCTCTGGTGAGTTCAAACAAGAGTGGACAAGCTGTTCATCCCTGAAGGAGGGGCAAAGGCGACTCTGAGTTTCTACCAAGTAGCCACTAGGTGGTGCTGCCACACCGGTTTCTCAGTATGCTATTTTTAACCCACCAGCTCCCTTCTCTAATGCCTGATCAGAGCCCTGTCCACACGTGTGTGTGTGTGTTGCACACCGGGATGTTCATTGTAGCCCAAGGGATGGGAGTAGGGCCTTGAAAGTGCTTCTTGTGATGCATTCAAAGTACTGAATTCCAAAGGACAGTGTTTTAGTTCAATTTCTTTTAGTAGTATACAAAGAGCTATTTTCCTTTGGGTCAAGTTAAGAGTTTTTCTGAATAAGCAATAAGCCACTCCAGTAAACAGCGAGTGACTGCAAGAATGACTGAAAGAATGACTGATGTGCTAACATGAGTTTAAAATGTCTTCCAAGTTAGGAAAGCTGTCTATTTTTAAAATTCTCATTATTATTATTAACAGTTTTTCTAGAATATGGAGTAGTAGAATTTATGCAGAGGTATTTGAATATTTTGCTAATACTGTTAGCCTTTTATTTAGAGGTTCAATGTATAGCTTTTGGAAAGCCCTTCTGTTACATTATTTGTGCAGTGAGAATTTTAGGGAGGATATAGCAATTGTCTATCTGAGCAGAATTTTGCTCTTCCATTTAATTGTCAGTTTTCAAAGAGAGACAGCAGGTGGAAAACAAGGCTTTTGGTGCTTTTCAACCGATTATGTTGATTCTAAAATGGTGTGAGCCTTATGAAGACCCATTTGCTCATCTAACCACATTGGTATTGTCACACAGAGGTGTAATCTGTACTTATATAATTAAATGTACAACAGTGATGATACAACTTATTTCAAGACATTCTTTTTTATTTCTGTGGCTAATTTTAAATATTTTAATAATTCATTAACTTAAAAAAATTAATTCAGAAATGTATTTGGCTATAGTGGTCTCCATCCAATTAAGTTTCTTCTTTCTTTCCTTTCCTTTGAAAAGATTTCAACTTTTACAGGTCACGTGTCATTAAAATAATTTCTACCCTAGCTAAAAATATACTATAGGTTTTTACCAGAAAGTATCAGGTTATTAAATGGAGTTTTTGTGTTATAGGGAAGAAATGGCAGAAGTTTGCCTTACTGGATTAAGAATGGCCATATCCAGTGGTCCCCGTCAGCTTTTTGCTATTTAATGCAGCTTTTATATGATGTAGTAATTGGTTTCATCTTTGCTTCTGAATGTCTTTTCCATATGAGAGAGGTTATCCTTATGGAAAGTCCTGTCACCATAAACTCCTTCCCTGTGTCCTGCAACACCTTCTCTTTTCATCTAGAAAATAGCAGAGCACTGGCACGTGGTCAGTCAGCAGGATCTGAGGATGCTTCATGCTCCCTACCTGAGTGTGTTTAGGGAATGCCAGTGACAGGTGATTGGTGTGCTTGAGGGCAAAAAGAAAAGAATTTCTCATAGTGGGACAGATTTTAGCATTTATTCATTATCTTTTCCTTTTCTTATTTTTATTGGTCTTATTTTCTCCAGTGGTATATTTGACTGTCATAACTGTGTCTCTGGAAGAATAACAAAATTGTACAAAGATGAAAGCACAAGAAAAAAGGTAGAGAGATGTAAAGGATACCTTAAGTTAGATACCTTGTTTTTGTTTTCACAATAGAAAAAAAAGTGTATAAAAATAATTAGGAAGAAGAATGAAGGACAGGACTTTAGAGAGGACAAATGTAGTGTTTATAGTGTGATCACACAGAAAGAAGGCAGCAGGATCTCAGTGCAGGCCACCACAACAGCCTGAAGATTTGATTCTAAAATTTAAGGGAAGGGTTTAAAAAAACAGAAAAAAGAATAAAAATAAAAAGCATTTCTGGTAGTTTTTATACACTTAATCATGAATGTTCATTGCATTCATCAGTCACTTTTTGCAGATTGAATCAGATAAAGATCTGTGGAATTTTTGTAAAAACAACTAGGAAGGAAGGTTTGTAGGTTTTAGGAAATCTTAGAAAGATTTCTTAAATACAACAGATCCTAAATACAACTGTTAGTTTTAAACATTCTTCTTATTTAGATATAAAGTTTTCAAATAGAACTACTACAAGATATTTAAATATTAAATTGCACATATCCATATAGGTGATGTCCATTTCAATTGCTGTCATTGCAGGAAAATGGCAACATTATTCATTGATCCCAGACCCATCCATCTTTACTTTGGGGTAACACAGTGCCTTTGGTTTCTATATTTTTGACATTCTAGGATTTTTGCATTTGAAACCCTATTTCTGCAACCACAAGTAGAGGGAGAAATGAATTTCGGAATAGTTGGAGTTGCCCCCAGGCATTCGATGACCTCTGATTTGTATTTGACACGTGAAACCAAACACAGCCACAAGTGTTCTGAGTGAAGAACATTATTTTGAAAAGGAATTTACACAGAAATGATGACTGAGCTACAAGCCTTTCAGCATCTGGCTGAGACCATACTATTCTGCTTAGAAGCCTCTATACAGTTTAAAATTTGTACCTGAAGGCAAATAATAGTGAACCTGAAAGCCAAAGATTATAGTTTTGAAAGGTACATCAATTCTGAAAATAGAGTGGTTTCACTGTGGTATTCCATCTGAAGAGTTGAATCAAGGGAAAGAAATACAATCAGGCTTCCTATTTCTTCGAAGGCACATGTTCTCTTGCTAACTGACTCATATTATCAGATGTACTGAATACTGAAAATAGATTTACTAAGCACCGAGATGGAGTCTGCCTCTGGTGCTGTGAGATTGCTTGTAGTCCTAGTTAATGTTACAGTGGTGTTAGTGAGCAACTTTGCTTTCTTTCTAAAGCAATCAAGGTTATATTGGGCAAGGCCTCTGTTAATGCATTTCGAGAAATATAAAGACATATTGATTATCTTTCATCATGTTAAAAGAACAAAAAGTAATGTTGTGTAGGCAGTCAAAAAAGTCATTATGTTCCACATTAACTTGTGTACTGATTTATTCACATGGTCAAGTATTTTTAAAGACAAATTCTAAGAAAATAATAAACATTGACAGTGATGAATAAATTTATTATTAAAACAGCTAACGAAAAATTTGTTTTGAATAGTGAAGTATGCTAAAGGAGGAATAAGAGATATTACAAATGACATGATTGTGATACGGTGTGAGGTATCCTGTTATTTATTAAGTCCAGTGAAAAATTTTACAGCATCATTAAGATAATGCTGTTCAGGACTTCAACATATACATGTCTTCAACTTTGTAGCGTTTTAAAATAAGCATAGTGTAAAAGAAAAAGTACATTAGTAGCTGTATAGTACTTAACTGTCAGAATGATTTGCTACAGGGACTAGATCCTATTGCAAGCTGTCAAATTTGTATATTGCTGTAATACCAAACCATAAAATCTTTTGAGTAAAATGGAAAATGTCAGATGGGCATGACTACAAATAATATACTTTCTGAAGGCTGTAGATGTCTATAGGAGAAAAATGTGTAAATGCATGAAATGTTACCTTGTTACTATGGATTTTTCTTTATCTGTTGAGAAAAAAACTATAAGGCAATCAGAAATTGATTGGAGCCTATAAATTTTCAGTTTTGAACTCATTTTTCCTGGGGACTTATTTTAAACATATTATTAGATAGATAAGTAGAACCTCATATAATTCATGATTAATGAATATTGTGAGAGAATAATCTTATTTTCTAGCTTACATTGCTGTGTGGTCCATTTTTCTGATCTTGTCTGTGCAAAAAGTGATTACTGACCGGTCTTTTAATTGAATGAGTGAGCTGGGGTTAAAGTTCCAGAGGTCACCCCTTTCATTCCAACATCAACTGGGTCAGTATCAAGAAACTCATGCCAAACTGAGGCAGGCAGCTGTTAGCCTGCTGTAAGCAATCCATACGGTTATACTTGGTCAACAATGATTGAAAGCAGAGAGATTATAGTCCTGGGCAGTTACCATCATTGTTGTAAAACAATGGATTTAATTATTCTTTGTTTTGCTGGAAAGAAGGAGTTCAGAAATTACAGGTACTTTTGTTTGTTCCACATTTTAGTATAAGTTAGAGTACTTACTCCCCCAGAAGGGTGTTTTAATAATCTGCCAAAAGTGTTATAAAGTGCTTTTTGTAGAAAGTGAGAACTTTTACGTACTTATAATTATTTAAAAATAAATCACTGTCGTATATTTTAGGTGTGGTCCCACATTTAATGATGTCATTTTCTAACACAAGCTTATGTTCAGATATAGGTAGCAGCACAGTTTTATCCAGCCTTGTATTAGATTCATTGATTAGTCTCAATGTCAGAGGTTCCCTGCAGTCATCTCTATCGCCCTTTAGATCATGTAGTTCTAAGAAGCCTCTATGCTTTGAGCTGCAGTGTGCAGGCTCTAGGTTAAAACTTCTTGAATCCTATATCCTCTACTCAGGCAACTTGGCCATGCAGATTATTAACCCCTCTGATTCTCATCTGTAAACTGGGGTGGTTGTGAGGGGAAATGAAAAAGTGAGAGGTCTTGGCACTTAGTTTACATTCAAAGAAGATTGAAAGAAGGTTAGCAACATTAGCTATTATTGCGTGAAGTGATTTTCCCCTTTAGTTTTCAGATACTGGTAAGAACTTAACTATAAAAAACAACCTTTGGGCAGTTTGAAAACTACAGGATATTTTCTTTTGAATAGAGACCCACTGAACAGGAGTTTGCTGTCATCTCCATGGGAGCAGGGCATAGAAGGGTTCTTCTGTAAACATGTGAGATTTTACCAACTTCCCCTGCAGTTATTGCTATAGACCATAAGATAAACAGGTTGCTAGTCTCTAAAATAGGATCCAGAAATATCACCATTATTTCATTTGGAGCATGAACATTGCATGTTGAAAGCAATCTGGTTTAAGATGTTGTTGCTAGACACCATATCTTTGCTTGGTACAACCAGGAGTCTTTAGTGGTTTGGGGCCTTTGGAAAGACATCTTGCAACTTCAGGGTGGAAAGAAATAGTCAGTTCGTTACATATCAATGTCCAATTTTGAGTCAAAAGTTAAGGTTGTTATTTCTTAAACAAGAAGCAGTACAATCAATCAAATTGTGCACCTGAACTATAGACACAGTCTTGCCATCTTAATGGCAACTTATGTATGGCAGTGAAGAAAGAAGCCTGGAGAGTGAGTGGCAATTAAACTGTTGAAAGGTGTTTTCTGCTGGTTGTTGAGAATTGAATATTTTTCCTTTTGAGAAGTGGTCTGAAGCCTGGAAGAAGTGGTGGTCAGTTGGTGCATAGTCTCCAAGGTCATCTTCTGTAGTTTGAGTAGTGTTTGTGTGACGCGTGGTTGAGTGTTGTCTTGTAAGGGGATTGGCCTATCTCTATTGGCCAATATTAACTTGCTTAATCATAAGCATCCTCATCGTTTCATCCAACTGGTTGTAGTGGACATCTACTGTAATCAGTTGACCAGGTTTCATGAAGCCATAGTGGATAATACCAGACCTGAACCCCCAGACGCCATTAGCTTCTTTTAATAACTGTTTGATTTTGGACTGTGTTTTAGCCCTTCATCTTTTTCCAGCCATTGTGCCGAATGCTTGGGATTGTCAAAATAATCCACTTTTTATCACACATAGCAATACAGTGTAGAAATAGTTTGTGGGTAAGAAAGGAAAGCTTCCAGGGGATTTCTCTTCTGATGCTAATTTAATTCATGAGTAACCTATCTATCCTCCAGTTTGTTTCAAATGGTGCAGTATTGTTAGACTAGTAATGTCAAACCTTGCTGCTAATTCACACACAGGTTGAGATAGATTCACTTTCACTACAGCTTTCAGCTCATCATTATCCACCTTG
>CAUYPK010038622.1:0-61951 GCA_963574355.1 Loris lydekkerianus | reverse complement strand
CCAAAAGGCCCTCAGTACTTGCGGCTCCCATGTCTGTGTTATCCTCATGTTTTACACACCTGCCTTCTTCTCCATCCTTGCTCACCGCTTTGGGCACAGTGTCCCTAGAAATGTGCTGATCCTATTTGCTAACCTCTATGTATCCATCCCTCCTGCTCTAAATCCTGTTGTTTATGGAGTGAAGACAAAGCAGATCCGGGACAAATTTATTCTCCTCTTTTCTTTGAAGCAGTAACAATGAGTAGACACTGAAGGACAAATTTAGGGAAAATTGACTTGGTGAAATTATACATAACATAGGAAACTATGAAAATAAAACTGTAACTGCTATTAATTTTAGCTTTCTAACCAGGTGCAAAGTATAGGCGGGAGGGAGAGGGTATTGATAGAATTTTTTTTATCTTGATCTGGAAGATTTGAAGAATGAACTCACAGACTACAAAGATTAGTGATAGTGAAAGTTGTGCTGGAACTTTAAGCAGCGGATTCTTAGGTAGTCAAAGAATTGAAAGACAACCACCAACAAACAAAACACTACAACAGAGGAGGGTGGGCTGGAATAACCCCCGTGGCTAGGACTGCTCCATGTAGGAAGGAGTGCAGTGGAAAGCCCCATGTGCTGTCCTACAGGCCTACTGAGGACAAGCCTTAGGAGTACTCCCTAAGACACACCAGGGGGTGCCCTGGCCAGTGTCCCTCAATTGGAACTCCTCTGCTGAGAAGACTGGAAAACCAGGATGAAATAGAAAAGAATACACACTACATTAAAATGCTCAGAGTTTCCTAAAAGACAAAGAAAAGCTCTTCAAAGTTATGATGAAGCTCAACAGTAGAGGGGTGGCAAAAATGACTCACACGTCCCCCCTCAAACTCTTACTTCTTATATATCCTATGAAGTTCATTTATTTATTGTAATATTATTTTTTTAATATTTATTTTTCATCATGACTGTTCCCTGTATGGTGGTCAGTATTGGCACCATATGACCTTTGGGTCCACAGGCCTGCCTTTAGATAAATGCCTCCCTATGTTGAAATATCACTTTTCTCTGGCTCCTAGTCTGCTCTACACTTTTTTCTGTTAATTGTTAACTGTTTCCATCACCTATCACGGCCTCTTCCTCTTCTTCAAAAGTCCCTCTTCCATGGGACAGGATTTATTAGACAAAAAGGAATACAGAAGAAATGAAGGGCAACAGAACTTTTGGCAGTGGAGTGGAGAAACCTAAGTGGGAAGAATCCTGTGGGTCTTTTGTCCGAGAGTTTTGTAAACAGGGAGGTCTTGAGAGTAAAAATCACACTTGGCCAGGAGCTGGCAGACAGAAAACATCTTTTCAATGTTGATGTTTAATGAGTGTATTAGCAGATGAATGCAGACCCTCTAGCTCAGGGTGAAGCAGTGAAGTGCAGCTCTTCATGTCAGAAGGGGCCTGCCTACGTGAAATACTGGCGAAACTGCTTTTTTCCTATCTTGCTTGTATTTGGAGTGCAGTTTGGAGGAAAAAAGTCTGTTTGCTTAGGCCTGGATGACAGGGGTCCCTGTCCAGCCCTGAATGGAGGAACCCTGATCAGGAGAAAGAAAATGTTATCAAGTTCCAGAAAATCAAGGGCTTTCTTGGTTTAGTTCTCTCATCATTTGTGTTTAAAAGCTGATGACTGATTACAGAAGAGCACTTGAAAGCACATATAGTTAGAATAAGATGGAGTCTGTCAGGCTAGAGCAGTTATGACTCAGCTGGTCTGGCTGGTTTAGGTCCTGTCTGGCCTTCACCCCCTGTGTCCCATTCTTACTGTTTTGTAAATTTAGCTCCCACCCTAAAGATGCCTATCTTGAGTAGTTTAGGTGGATTGATTTAGGAGATTAATTTTTGAATTAAAATGTTTTGAGTCATGAGTTATACTGATTATTGTTTACTGTGGGTCATGGATTCTGCTGATTATTGTTAAAGGTAAAGGTTAACATGGTCTTCACTTTGAACTTAAGGGTATAAAACTGTAATTTTGGAAATGGAAGAACAGAACAGTCTTGGAGAGATTACTTCTGAATCCTGGCCTTCTGACAAATAAAGTTTGGTAGACCTAGCCCTGTCTCTGCATATTGGCTAATATTGACAGGCAGCCAGACCTTCTTAGTCTGGTAACACACAACTTTCCTATTAGTATTCTTAAAATATTTGAAGGATGGATATTTTCTAACATTCAATTCAACCCTGTATTTCTCAGCTTATGAAGTAAAGGCAAAGCCTCTTGTCTTCCCTTTGTAAGTAGTCACTAGTTCTCTCCGCTATCTTTATCAAACTATTCCTTCACACTTGTTCTGTCTACATTTTATACATTACTAATGACTTCTTCTGTATTCTTGATTGCTTTACTTTTTTCCCATTCATCTGAGTTACATAGAGTTGCTTATCTTTGGTACATATTTTTATTAGTTGTATGTTCTAAAAAAAGTCCTAACTTGGTTTCTCAGAATGCTTGACCTATATTTTACAAGTATTAACACATTTAATTAAGAAAATAATTGTGATAGGGTAATCTGAATGTGGTCTACAGTGAAAGAGAAACTTTATTATAGTTAATAACTTTCTTATAGTTAAAAGATGTAAACCCAGGTCTGTATTGATACAGGGTTCCCCCAGTTAGGGATGTACAGAGACCGCCCCCCCATTCTCTAGGCCCAGGTGAGCTCAGAAATAAGACCCCTATCTCTAGGCACAAAGAGGCTGCCCTTTCCAGGCCACACCCTCTGGGCTCTAGCAGCCTGAAAGGTTTAGGTTGGTTCCACCTTGAGTAGGGAGCACATATCTTTTCCCTTCCTTGAGAAAAGATTACAAAGACCTAGTAACTTTGCTCCAAGCAGAAGGGACTGCATTTATTCACTTTTTCATACATTCATTAACTTTGAAAAGGTGTTTTTCCACCTATCAAGTCCTGGCCAAAATGTAATTCTCAAGATTATAGGTACTCCTCAGAAAAAGGACTTCCAACTTGGGTCTTTCCCTTTTCTAGATGCTCTGGTGCTTTTTATTCCTTCTGTATTCCTTTCTATCTAGTAAATCCTATCTTACCACTGAACTGTGGTCTTCGGGTTCACTCTTTGAATTTCCCTAGACCAAGGATCTACTGAAGAATGAAATTCCGGTAACAACTCTGAGCCCTTTATTTAGTTACGTTTTGGATATTGAGTGAACTAAAGAAATTTTATCTCAAAATATTACTACTTCACATGAAGAATACTTTGAATTAAAGGCCATTCACAATCAGAAAGCACTGGAAAGGGCATTCGCTCTATCAACGTAAAACCAGACAAACCTGATCAGGGGATCAAAGAAGGCAACTGAATTCCTTTCCTCCCCTTGAATGCTAGCAGACCTGGCTCCAATGATTTAAAACATAATACCTGTCTCTCAGATTAATTTACAATCTGTCCCCACCACCTATTCATCCTCCCTAGCAACCACTTGCTGCACCCATACTCCACATTCTCCCCCTCCCTTCAAAAAGGTATCTGACCATCACTGAGACATTGGATAATTATTCCTGTGGTTCCCCCCATGCACATGGTATTTGGAAACATTTTTCCTATTAAGGTGCCTTAACAGAGAGTTGATCTTTCAGTGAACTTTTAGTGGCAAAAGGGTAAGTTTCCCTGATCCCACAGTATCTACTCCTTGAATGGCTCACAATTTCTCAAAACTGACCTGGAAACCTACCACCTTCCTCTATAAAAAAAGTGCTTTTCCTTTCTGTCTTTCTTTATGGTAAATGGCATAACAGAAATTTAAAAGCCAGAAACCTATAGCTTATCTTTTATTTCTCTGAATTTGTCCTCAAACAAAATTAACCCAACCCAATATATTTAAGTTAAATATATTTCAGTTTGAGGTGCTTATAAATCATTCCAATTGATATATACATCACATACTTACCTTTACTGTGGCCACAGAGCTTGCCCAGGTTCTAACCTATTATCTGTTTCTCTGAGAGTATTTCAAATCTTCTTTTTTTTGGGGGGGGGCAGGGGGATTAACATAAGGGTACATATGTTTAGGCTACATTGTTTGTGTTTGTAAGGTAAGGTTCCAGTTGTAGTTGAGTTCTTTAACCCAGAAGGTGTGCCCTATACCCCTACATTATACCTCATAGGTGGGAGCATACAAAACTCCTTTGAAAGGGGGGCATTCGACCAGCAAAGATCTCACAGACCACCAAGGCTTGTACGAAAGGTTTTTATTGGCAAGGGAGGGATGCTGCAGAGCAGCATCAAGGAGGAGAGAAAAGAAGAGAGAGAGAGGGGAGAAGAGAGAGAGAGAGGAAAGGGGGGGAGAGATGGGGGAGAGAGAGAGGAGAGACCGAGAAGACAGAGAGAGAGGAGAGAGAGAGGAGGGGAGAGAGAGCTATATAGGTTCGGTTAGGGGAAGTCTTAGAATGGTGATGGGAGGGTAGAATAGCCAACAAGGAGTTACTACCCTGGCCAGAAGAGGCTTTAGGGGCAGGCCATAGTTAATCTTGGTCTGTAGAAAGTAGGAGAGGCTTTTCTGGGGAAGGAGCTTTCTCTGGGGCAATTAGCTAACATTCCTTCCTTCTTGATTTATTAAAAATAGGGGGTTGGCCTTGGGATAGGGGACATAGAGTTCTCTCTTCTGTAGCTTCTTCTTGCTGAGAAGGGCTTGTAGCTTTAATTGGTCAACTAGAGGATGACTATGATTTTTTTTTGTTGGGAGGATGTAAGTTTTTCCTTTCAGACTGTTCTTTTAGCGGTGGTTGTTTAGAAGTGGTGTTTAGGAAACTCTTGTGGTTTGGAGTAGCATAGTCCATTCAGGAAGAACAGTTTCTCTTGTGGTAGGTTTGGAGTACCAACTGAGTACCTGTTGATATAACTTTGAGAGTTGAGTTTGAATAAAATGAGTTATTGAGTAGGAAATGTTAGCTGTTTCTGTGTCTGTGTTAGCTTTGATTCCCACAGCTGCTAGTAAGGGAAGTATGGCAACTTGGGCAGTCCGTTTCATACACGTTGTTGGAGGGAGAGAAAGAGGAGGCACTGGAACAGGTTCATCTCCTGCAATAATTTTAAAATCAGGTAGTAATATAACTATGGAACAGAGACTTTGTGGATAGGGGGAATTTGGTACAATTTTTTTCCCGCAGAGAAACTGGAAGGAAGGATGGCACTTTCTGTGTAACTTCTTTTTTGGTTTGAAAGGGAAAGTGACTATATTAGAGCACTTTGATGGGTTTAGGCCCCATAGGGGAGTGGTGCCGGTAAAGTTGAAGTAAAGAAGGTATGACTGGATGACTTGATTGAAGGTACAAAAGTTTCATGTGTGCAAGTTGTTAAATTAAGAGATGTGGGGTCTGAAAGGTTGAGAGATAAAATGTTAGGAATTATGATTGGGGCAGTTTGAAGTTTAGTGTATAAGAGACCTTGAAGATTTAATCTAATTCAGTAGCCCAGTTTATATTTAGGGTGATGTTTTAAAAGTGGGTATGTTTGTAAGATGGAATTATAGGTTAGATTAATATTTAGTTGGGGTGTGAGGGTGGAGAGATTGAAATTTTGGATTTGATTTTGGCTAATTTCTTCTTTTAAAATTTGAGGATGAGTTTTAATGATTTTGATAATATCTGTTAAAGGAGGGGGGATAAATTTGCGTTTTACTACTGTTATGGTGAGTTTGTAAAAGTATCTTCAAGGCCATGGAAAAGTAGTTGTTGATAGTTGTATATTGGTGTCAGTGACCTTTCAGGGGCTATGGATTTATAGCCCCAATAGTCACATCCTTTTCTACATTTTGAGTTAGGATTTTGAGTACTGCAAGCATATATTTGGAGGGTGTAGTTTAGATAGTAATGTTTGCCTAAAGAGACTAAGGTACATGAATCACCTTTAAATAATTCACATAAGGTGATATTAAATAATATATTAGAGTGATTTGATTTTCTAATTAATGTTTTGTTAATAGAGGTGTGATACGATTTCCAGGTGTTAGTCAATGTGTAATTTTCATGTTTCTTCTCAGTGGCCAGAGAGTGAGAGAAATTGAGGGTTTTGTAATTGAGACCCATAAGTATTAGGAGAGGTTATTAGGAATAAGAAAATTATGAGAGGTATTTTAGGAAGGTAAGAGAATACTTTATGAATACGGAGTAAAGGGAAAGAGAGTATTTTGTTTTTGTGATTATGGTGGAGTAATTGTGATTGGATTAATCTTCAAGAGTAATATTAGGAGTATAGTTATTATTATTATGAAGATGTCTATTGGTGAACATTAAGGGAGGTAATAATTGAAATTTTATGAGATGTATCTTTTAGAGTGTTGGGACCTCAGGTGGAGGATGAATTTCGGTTTTCTGGACCTCTGGAATCTAAGTGAGTTTAAGCGTTAGGGGGTCTGTTTCTTGAGCTGAGTATGAGGGAAGATTTTTAGGTGTCGTCTGTTGACCTGTAGTAATAGTTGGATTAAGGAAAGGCTTAGTGTGAGATATATGAAACTATCCAGGAAATGAGGCTAATTTTACTGCAGTGGGTGTTAATAAAATTACTCTATGAGGTCCTTGCCATTTTGGCTCAAATGGTTTTTTGGGATAATTAGGAGGAGCTACTAGAACTTGATCTCCTGGGTGAAAGGAGGTGGGTAATGAAGGTGTTGGGATAGGAAGAAGTGTGTCTGTTTGTTTCCATAAAAGGGATCAGATATACTGAAGAAGAGAGGATAAGATGGAAGGAGATAATGGGCTATCTGATGGTGTAAGTCCTGAAGGAAGAATGGATCTACCAAACATTAATTCAAAAGGAGAGAGTTTGGAGGGTTTCTTTGGGAGGGAATGTAGGCATAGAAGTGCCAAAGGTAGAAGAGTGATCCAGTCTAAGTGAAGTTCAAGGGAAAGTTTGGTTAATATAGATTTTAGGGATCTGTAAGACCTTTCAAGCTTCACTGAAGACTGAGGATTGAAAGGAATATGGAAATGTCAGGGAATACCTAAGGCTTTGGTTAAGGTTTGAGAAATGGTGGAGGTGAATTTAGGTTCATTGTTGGACTGTAAAGAACAGGGGATTCCAAAGTGGGGAATAATGTCTTGGAGTATGATAGAGGCAACAGTGGTAGTTCTTTTGTTTGTAGTAGGAAATGTTTTAATTTAATTTGAGAAGGTATTTATTAATATTAATATTAAGAGATATGTATAGTATTTGATTTTAGGTATGTGTGTGAAATTAAGTTGCTAGTTTGTTTTAGGAAGAAGTCTCTTAGCCTGGTGAGTTGGAAAGTGTGGGAGGTCAGACTTTGTTTGTGGGTTGGAGTGTTGGCAGATTTTATAGGATGATATAAGTTGATTTAGAAATTCTGAATCTATTTGTGAGAGAGGAAAGAAAGCTTTAAGAAATTGTAGTAAAGTTTGAGAGTTGGGGTGAGATAACTTGTGGAGATAGATGAGAAGGTTATGAGTGGGAGGTTGATTCATTTTCTTCTACTGTAGTAGTAATAGGAGTAGAAATAAGTAGGAGGTGAGAGGAGGTGTCAGGAGATGATTGTTGGAGAGTAGCCATACGTGCTGCACGGTCAGCTCAGTTATTACCCTTTGACATAGGTGAGTGGTTAGATTGATGTGAACAGCAATGAACAATGCTTATAGTCTTAGATGATTTAGAAGCTTTTAGTAGTTTGACAATAAAGTGAGAGTTAAGAGGTATTTTTTGTATGTTGGAGAGGTAAAGAAGAAGAGTGACTACTGTTTGAAGGTAATCATAAGTGGGTGATGAGTTAGTGGGAGTAGGTAAGAGGGATGTAGGATTTAGTGTCGATCTGTCTTAAAAGATAATGATGGGTCAGACAAGAAAGGTTTGAAGGTTAAGAATGTGGTATGGTAGTAGGGTTTGAAGATTTTTGTATGTTAAAAGATCAGATAGAGAATGAGGGGATAAGATAGTAGTAGGGGAATTAAAAGTGAGTTTCTTTGATTCTTGTATTAGAGTAATTATGGCTGCCAATGTCTGAGATAAGGGGTTTAACTTTGAACAGTGTGATCTGTTTTGAAAGATAAGTAATTGGAGTAAAGGTGGGGCCTAGTTGATGTTTAAGTATGTCAAGAGAAAAATATATGGTTTTTTGTAATATATAGGAGGAAGTGGTGAGAAAGATTAGGAAGGTGGAGGGCTGGAGCTTTTAATAAAGGACGCTATAGAGATTAAAAGAAGTGGAAATGGAGGTTAGGAGAGGCTTATGAGGGTTATTTTGAGTATTATTATATAAAGTAGTAGTTAGGAGAGAAAATTGGGAATTCATGCTCTGAGGTATCCAACTAATCCTAAAAAGGAGAGGAGTTCTTGTTTTGTGGTGGGTAGAGGAAAGTTGTGAAGAAGGCTTTTTGTCTATGATAATAGTTTTGAAGTTTGGGGATAAAAGGATATTAAGGTACGTGACTTTCTGTTGGAATAATTGAACTTTTGAGAGAGAGATCTGATATCTCCCATTTGCAAGGAAATTAAGGAGGGAATAGGTGTTTTGCTTAGAGTCATGTAAGGTGGGATTATAGAGTAGGAGGTTATCGACATACTGAATTAAGGTTGAAGGAGGGGGATTATAGGATTGGAAGTCTTGTGCTAATGTTTGGCCAAATAAGTGGGGGCTATTATGAAATCCCTGGGGGAGTATAGTTTAAGTAAGTTGGGAAGAAGTCTGAGAAGTAGGGTCAGTCCATGTGATGGCAAATAGGTTCCGGCAATTAGGGTGTAAGGGAATGGAGAAGAAGGCATTTTTGTGGTCTGGTCTTTGAGCATTTCCAAGTAATTAGTATTTTTTTCACAGATGCGGAAATTGATTTGCAGAACAGTTAACTATTTTGTCACAGCACAAAAAAGGGAGAAGGCGAACCAAGAGTAAATTTCATATTTTTGGCCACTAGATTTGAAAGAAGACTTCCTGGTTTAACTGTTATCACAGTTGGATATTTATGATTTTCAAGACTACGTGAAATTTGTATTCGAGATTTACCCTACACAGACTGTTGTCAGACTCTGCTATAAATAATAGAATCAAAATAAAGTTAATGATGATTCATCATTAGAGAAAGAATTGTCAAGCAAGGGATCGGCACTTGTAGCTCAGTGGCTAGGGCGCCAGCCACGTACATTGGAGCTGGTGGATTCAAACCTGGCCCAGGCCTGCCAAACAGCAATGAGAATTACAACCACAAAATAGCCGGGTGTTGTGGTGGGCACCTGTAGTCCCAGCTACTTGGGAGGCTGAGGCAAGAGAATCACGTAAGCCCAAGAGAATGAGGTTGCTGTGAGCTGTCATGCTAGGGCACTTTACCGAGGGCGACACAGTGAGACTCTGTCTCAAAAAAAAAAAAGAAGAAGAAGAAGAATTGCTAAGCAACAACAGCCATTGAGGAAAGCATTGGAAAAGGCAGGCCACTTTGTACCTGGGGAGATGGCAGCCACAATAAGAAATGTGTCAAAGGTTTTGTTATCTCAGTTTAGAGGGGGTTTCATTTCAATTCAATAGGCATTTATTGATTATTCACCATGTAGTAATCTTGGCTAAGGATTCAGAAGATAAATTAGCCCCTTTGCATGAAATTTAAGGAGTTCCAGACTGAGTCTGTGAGCATAATATGTCTAACTCTTACAGAGTTTCTTTATCAAGTTGTTAAATAAAGGATAAAGACCTTGTTGAGATTATGCTACCACTGGGGCTCTGAACATGAGAAGCCAAAGTCCGGTATCTTGGCATGCTGAGTATTTTAAACTGAAAGAAGTTGGAAGGTTCTCGGAAACAAGAATTTCTCTCATATCTTCTTCCACCCTCTTTTCTGCTTCTCCCATTTCTCCTCCAAAAAGCAGGTCATAGAAACTAGAACTTCTCTCCCTCAAGTCAAGGAATAAAACCTGAAATGTTCACTATCTTATCTTCCTGAAAATAGGCCATAGATCCCATTTCGTCCCCAAATGGTTCTCCCTCATAACCAGAAGGGGATTGTGCTGTGCTGCACGGACAGACCCGGAAGAACCTGAACAAACAGGTCTTGCTAAATTCCCTCAGTCTATTCCCATTAGGTCAGACCCTTTTTGTCCAATCACAATTCTACACAGCTGTCCATTATGCATTGAACCTGAGCATAAAGCGACAGTTTTCCCTAGGTTTTTGGGTCTTCATTTGTGAAGTCTCCTGTGTCACATAAAACTTCAATTAAATAAATGTGTTATGGTTTTCTTTTTTTAATCTGTCTTTTATTATATGGATGTTCATCATCGTCCTTGGAATGAAAGAGAGAAGTGTATTACACTTTTTCACCCTTATACCACGTTCCTAATTCTAAGATCCCCCAGCCACCATCCATATGAACAGAGTATAGGTTCCTAAAATGGGAAAATGTTAATTTGTTTAATTCTTGCTCACATGCTAGGTGAACTTAGAGCCTTGAGACCTGAGACCCATAGGTCCGATAGGTCTCCCTGGCTCAGGGGCTCTCTGATCTAACTTGCCTCTAATTCTCTCGAGATTTGCACTCTGCTCCTCCAGGCACTATGTTTGTTCTTCCATATTGTGAGCATAATCTTACGTCTATCTCTTTTTCCCTGTGTCTGTCCTTCCTGGCCCTGAGACTGCTTCTCCTATTCTTTGGTGTGTACATTGACTGTTGTGTTTCTGAACTCTCTGGTCCTTACCCTGCCTTTCCAAAAAGAGTTCCAGGACCAAGACCTCAAGGTATAAACTAATAGAAACAGTGAAGAATTGTTAGGGAGTAAAGCTTGTGTAGGGAGCAGGTTTCATGAGAAATAGATCTGGTGAAAAGGTAGACTCCAGGAGCTAGGAAAGTCCAAAATTAGCACTTTCATTACAGTTCCAGGGCTTACATTCATGGTAAGAGAGTAGCATAAAAGAGGCATGTATATTAGAAGCTTAACTTCTGAATCCCTTCCTCTGCTCTCCCCAGAATACTACTAGGTTCTTCTGTCAAAGGCAAGGACTATAAGAATGTAAGAAAAATTAAAGACAATAAGCAGTCATGATGACTTAGGACTGTAGGCAGCCCCTTAGAGATTAAAGTCTGATAGACTACCACAGAGACTTTTAGGTTATCTTATATGCACAGGTACAGGTATGTATTTGTGGGTACATTTGAAGGAGAGTATCCTCTTGTTTTTGTGGTATGCTGAAGGCAAGCATTAAGTTATCTACCTCTCCTATACACGATTGAGAGGCACACATAACAGAGTAAAATATTTGCTTTTTTGAAGGGGTCTCACTAAAGTTTTCTGCTACTCATGGGCCACCCATGGACACTCATAATTTTAAAAGGGCAGAGGGAGCATGTTCACATGGACACACTGAACATAGAAAAGGATAAGCCATAAGTAATTATATGTCATGATTAAGATATTACTAAAAGGCCTGTCCTATGTTTAGATTAGTGATGGGAGATATTGAACATATAGAGATATGAGTCATTATACTATTCCTAGCCTTAAGAGGAAATGAAAAATATGCTTAATAAATAAGATAGAAATAAAGTCTCTTCTAAAGACAGAACCCTGTTCAGGATTTTGTGGTCAAAGGAACAGTGATCAAAAACTGAGATGTTACTAATAGATTAAAAAGAATATATACTTCATGATATCTGGTAAGACTCAATAAAGAATGGACATGTAAAGCCACAGAACTTTTTATTGTATTTAGAACACTGAAGTTGGGTAGGAACAAGGCTCATCAATTTCCCACATCTAACTGTGTCCTTTCTTCCAACCACCTTTCAGTGGGGTTTAGTGGCTATGGATTCTTTTGGTGGGGGCCTCCGCTAGTTCAGAAATATTTAAATGTGAGAAGCGAGTTTTCATGCTGTTCCAGATCTTCTATTTGTCAGAGTTGAAGTATAGGAAACTGTTTCATGCTATTGTGGTAGGCTGCCACAATAATATCTGTTCTCTTTAAAGTTTACATGTTATTAAATAACAAAGCTAAGGAAAACAAAGTTAAAATAGTGTGGTAAGCCCCATGAATCAATAATGTAGAGTGCCACGTGAGTACAGTACCTAGGAACATAATATTAATTTGGATATTGGTGAGGAAAGCTTGCTGGGGATAGTAGATGAGGAAGAGTTAGGGGAAGAAAGAAAATGGACTAAACTAAAAAATATTCAGGATCAAATAAAGGTGGAGGAAAATTTTAGACAATAATACTCTTAAGAATTAAAACCTGTGGCTCAGGGGGTAGGGCACCGGCCCCATGTACGGAGGGTGGTGGGTTTGAATACAGCCCTGGCCAAATTGCAACAAAAAAATAGCCAGGTCTTGTGGTGGGTGCCTGTAGCCCCAGCTACTCAGGAGGCTTAGGCAAGAGAATCGCCTAAGCCCAAGACATAGAGGTAGCTGGAGCTGTGACGCCATAGCACTCTACCAAGGGCGACAAAATGAGACTCTGTCTCTAAAAAAATAATAATAATAAAACAAGAGGTAAAAGTTAAATTGGTGGTGACAGAGTTGTGGACTAAACTTATCTCACTTTTGACATGAAAGAGGGCAGGGTGATCTCTTTCACTTTGATGTTCTTATCTGAGTTCTAGTGTTAGCGATTCTAATATTTGTTTAAGACTAGACAAACAAAATTATCGAAGGTCTTTAAAATGTCACCTAGGAATGCCATGCCTTCAGTAGTGTGAATAAAGCTACAGGTCTAAGTAAAGATTCATGATGTGTATGCATACTCTTCAATTGCTGAGGTATGTTTTCCAGTTATGATGCCAGCAACAGATTTAAGGATCTGAACACTATTCACATAGTCAGGTAATGTGCTTTCAAGTTAATGTACATTTGCTTGCTGTGGCAGTTAGTAAACAAATAAGCATATTTTGAATAACCCTTCAAATTATTGTTTAAAATCATGAGACAAAGTGGAAGCTGAGAAAAAAAAAAGAAACAAACACAACAAAATGCTTTACATTTTACAGAGACGGAAAAGTTTGCTGATCTTTCTCCACCTTTGACTACTCATTTCAGAGTGCTTCCATAAATTGACAAGTATAACAAATTGTGTTATATCTCAGAAATCAACTTGTTAATATCTTCTGACACATGATTTCAGGCTGCCATTTTCTACCTCACTACAGCAATTATACTCGATTGTTTATTCTATCGGGGCACATGTTAGAACTTAAAAAATATCTTGTTTGAATGAATACATGCATGCATTTAATTTTTATAAAATAGTGATAGTAGCCTTAAAGTTAAAACCCTTTAAGAATTTTAGGATTCCTTAATGCCCAGACATTAATTGTATCCTACATGAATTATCTGCTCTTTAAAAATAAAATTATAGACAGTAATCAATTAAACTGTCTTGTGTAGGTACATTTGGAGCCAAGTAGTCTCTAAAAAACTCTTTATTTTATTTAAATCAGTCTATTTAGTTTTCCTGAATTATTCATTAATCATATTTATTAATTTTTATTTATTGATAATGTACATAATTTCATCACAATTTTACATTAGGATTGATTTATAAAATATTTTTCTTTTTCTTTTTTTTGTATTCTCAACCCCAAACTAATTTATAAAATGTTATATATTTTATTTATTATTAGGAATTTTATTTTTGTCCTTTTATCTTAAATTCACTTATTATATAAGTGAATTATATAATTATATAATTTACTTATTACTTTAGAAATGCAATTCTGATGATTCACTGGCCATGATTTTTTTTTTTTTTTTAAATAACTGATTTCCATTTTTTTTTTCTTTGAGACAGAGTCTCAAGTTGTCACCGTGGCTCAAGTGCTCTGGAGACACAGCTCACAGCAACCTCAAACTCTTGGGCTTAAGTATTTCTCTTGCCTCAGCCTCCCAAGCAGCTGGGACTACAGGCGTCTACCACAACACTCGGCTATTTTTTGTTGTTGTTGCAGTTGTCGTTGTCTAGCAGGCCTGGGTAAGGTTTGAACCCCTCAGCCTTGGTGTATATGGCTGGCACCCTTCACACTGAGCTAAAGGTGCCACCTGATTTCCATTTTTTTGATATTTAGTACACTTATATTCATTAATTCTTATTTAATCAACAGTACAATTAAAGTGAAAATTTTGCTTCTTAAGAAGCTTCCATTACTTTATAAAGTTTTGCCACTTAGTTCGATTCCCCCATACTATTTTCTAGTCTATATTTGCAGTTTTGTTTTTCTGCCTAACTTAGTTGGTTGTCTACCTAAATGTATTTCTTAAAAACCTAATCCTCATGTAAATTTCAGACACATAATCTTATAATACAATTGGAAGATTTTCTTCTGAGTTAATTTACATTTATCTCAGATTCCTGAGATTTCCTAATTTAATTTTACTTAGTATGAATTGTAGATCCTAGCTACATTTTCTATAATAAATTACAAATTACTTCCAAGCTATTTGTAGAACAATCCAGTATTTTTTCAGTGATTTTGATTTCTTCAATTGTGTATTTTGTATTACAAAATTATAGCTTATTTTTTAGCTATACATTTTGCTCTTTGGGAATATTTATTTTTCTACCCACATTTAGCCCTCTTCAATTAATATGTGGCTTTTGTTTCTTTACTGATGATGTCTGGCATTTATTATCTATATCTATATCTATATCTATATCTATATCTATATCTCTCTGTATATATTTTTAGAGACAAAGTGTCACTTTATTGCCCTCAGTACAGTGCTGGGGCATCACAGCTCACAGCAAGCTCCAACTCCTGGGGTTAGAGGATTCCTCTTGCCTCAGCCTCTCAAGTAGCTGGGACTACAGGTGCCCACCACAACGCCCAGCTATTTTTTGTTGCAGTTTGGCCAGGGACAGATTCAAACCTGCCACCCTCTGTATATGGAGCCAGTGCCCTAGCCACTAAGCCACAACTGCCACCCATGGCAATTATAATTTTTAATCATCTTCCAGCACTTTTTCCTGAATTTTAACATGAATTTTTTTATTCTCCATATTAAATCTACTATTATAAACTACTATTTCATTCACTTTGTACACAGTAGTAACATTTTTATTATATATATTTAAGATGTATATCATGGTGGTTTTTGCTTTTATTTTTAGTTGTGCATATTTAATTAAATATTTGTATATATTTATGGGATACAGAGTGGTATTTTGACACTTTTACAATGTGTAATGATTTAATCAGAATAAATAGGATATTCATTACCTTAAATATTTAGCATTTCTTTATGTTGAAAAAGTTAAAAATCCTCTCTTCTATGGATGGTGCCTGAGGCTTAAGGGTTTGAACATTAAAATAAAATATTCTGTGGAGAACTATATTCATCCTACAAAGATACAGAATACTAGAATTTATTCCTTTCACTTAGCTATAACTTAGTGCCCATCGATTAACCTTCCCTATCCTCCTCTCCTTTTACCATTCTCAGTCTCTAATACCACAATTCTCTTTAATTCTGTGCACTCTCTCCTTTTTTTCAGCTGTCATGTTTGAGTGAGAATATGCGGTATTTCTCTTTTAATACCTGATTTATTTTACTTAATGTAAATAATGTACTCCAGGTCCACTCATGTTGCCACAATGAAAGAATTTCATTCTTTTTAATGGCTGGATAATATTCCATTGTTGACACAAATCACATTTTACCTGTTTATCTGTTGATTTAGGTTGAATATTGCTGCAATAAACATGGGGGTGCAGATATCACTTCAATATACTGGTTTCCTTTCCTTTGAATAAATGCCCAGTAGTATGATTGTTGGATCATATAGTAGCTCTATTTTTTATTTTTTTTGAAATCTCCACACTGTTTTCTATAATAGCTGTACTTAACTGCGTCCCCCCAGGAGTATATAAGAGTCTCTTCCCTCCACATCCTCACAAGTGTTTGTTATTTTTTGCCAGTTGCAAATAGCTATTTTAACTGGTGTGAGATGATATCTATGATGTTTTTGATTTCCATTTCCCTGATAGTGATGTTGAGTATTTTTTCCAAATACTTTTTGTCTATTCATGTTTTCTTTTGAGAAATGTTTATTCAAGTTCTTTGCTGTTTTTAAATAAGACTTAAATTTTTGTGAGTGTTCCTTGCATTCTGTCCCTTGTCAAATGAATAGTTTGCAAATATTTTATCCCATTTTACAGGTTGAATCTTCATGCCATTATTTCCTTTGATGGGCAGAAGTTTTCTACTTTGATACAGTCTCATTTGCCTATTTTTGTTTGTGTTGTCTGTGCTTTTGTTAGAACAGCGTCCTGAAGCAATTCCCCTATGTTTTCTTCCACTATTTTTATAGTTTCAGGTGTTACACTTAAATATTAAGTTAATTTTGAGTTGATTTTCATTTATAGTGGGCAATACAGATCTAGTTTCATCCTTCGACACATGATATCCAGTTTTCCCAGCATCATTTATTGAAGAGGGTATCCTTTCCCCAATACGTGTTCTTGGTACCGTTACTGAAAGTCAGTTAGCTGTAAATGTGTGCACTTACTTCTGAGTTCCATTCAGTTCCATTGGTCCACATATCTCTTTGTATACCAGTACTATGCTGATTTGGTTACTGTAGCTTTGTAGAATATTTTGAAGTCGTGTGGTGTGATGCCTTCATATTTGGTCTTTTTGCTCTCAGAATTTCTTTGGTTATTTATTCTCTTTAGTAGTTCAACACTAATTTTAGGATGGTGTTTTCTATTTCTGTGGAGAATGTCATTAGTATTTTGATAAAGAGCACACTGAATCTGTAATTACTTTGGATAGTATGGTCAGTTTTACGATATTAATTCTTCCAATCCATGAGTATTAGATGTGTTTTCATTTGTTGTGTGTCTTGTTAAATTTCCTTTATCAATATTTTGTGGTTTTCAACATAGAGATTTTTCACTTTCTTATTGAAATGTGTTCCTATTCTTTTGTAGTTATTGTAAATTGATTTCTTTTGTAGCTAGTTTGTTACCGGTGTATATGAATGATACTGACATTTGTATATTGATTTTGTATCCTGTAATTTTACTGAATTTCTTTATCAGTTGTAAGAATTTTTTGGTGGGGCATTTGGGTTTTCTCTACAGAAGATCATATCATCTGCAAAGAAGGACTGTTTGACTTTTTCTTTTCCAATTTAGATGCCCTTTATTTTTTTCTCTTGCCTAATTCTTCTGGGTAGGATTTCTAGTACTATGCTGAATAAGAGCATAGAATTTAGGCACCCTTTTCTTAATCCTGTTCTTAGAGAAAATACTTTTGGTTTTACAGTATGATGTTAGCTGTGAGTTTGTTACACATGCCTTTTATCTTGTTGAGGTATGTGTCTTGTAGACCTAATTTGTTGAGAGATTTTGAAAGTCAAGTGATCCTGGAATTGTGTCAAATGCTTTTCTGAGATTATTGAGATGATCATATGGCCTTTGTCCATCATTCTCTTAATGTGATTTATCACATCTATTGATTCACCTATGTCTAACCATCCTTGTGTCCCTGAGATAAATCCCACTTCATTGTGTTATATTATTCTTTTGATAAACTGTTGGGTTGGGTTTGCTAATATTTTGTTGAGTGTTCATAGAAATATTGGCCTGTAGCTGTCTTTTTGCCAGTGCTGTTGTGTCTTTGTCTGGTTTTGGTATGGGGTGATGATACCTTGTAGAAGGACTTAGGAAGAATTCCTTTCTTCAATTTTTTTTTGTAGTAATTTGAGAAGAATTGGTATTAGTTCATTAAAAGTTTGGTAGACTTTACCAATTAGGAAGAATTCCTTTCTTCAATTTTTTTTTGTAGTAATTTGAGAAGAATTGGTATTAGTTCATTAAAAGTTTGGTAGACTTTACCAATGAAACCATCCTCATCTAGACTTTTCCTTGTTGGGAGACTTTTTCTTATTTTTTAAATCTTGGTATGTGTTATTACTGTTCAGATTTTCTATTTCTTGCTGGTTCAATTGTGGTAGTTTATATGTGTCTAGGAATTTATCCATTTTCCTTAGGTTCTCCATTTTGTTTGGTCTATAGTAATTCGTAGTATTCTCAAATTACTTTGTATTTCTGTGGGATTAGTTGTAATGTCTCCTTTTTTGTTTCTGATTTTATTTGAGTCTTCTATTTTTTTCTTAGTCTATTAAAGGTTTATCAATTTTCTTTAGCTTTTCAAAACAATTTTCAATTTTCATTTTGTTGGTCTTTTGTATTTTTTATCTCTATTTCTTTAAGTCTGTTTTGATCTTTATTATGTCTTTTTTTTTTCATACTAATTTCAGGTTATGTTTGTTCCTGTGTTTCTAGTTCCTTAAGATGCATTTTGGAGTTATTTATTTAAACTCTTTCTTGCTTTTTTCCCCCCTCTCTCTTTTCTTTTCTTGTTTCTTTTTTGGATGTAGGTGCTTATTGCTATAAAATTCCCTCTTATTGCTACTTTTTTGGTATCCCTTTGGGTTTGGTATGTTATATATTAATTTTGTTTCAAGAAATGTTTATATTTCTTTCTTAATTTCATTTATCCATGGTTGTTCAGGGGCAATTGTTTGATTCTCATGTATTTTTAGAGTTAACGAAGATTACTCTTACTATTGATAACTAGTTTTATTCCATTTATTTCTGAGAATGATTTTGATTTTTTTTCACTTGTTGAGACTTGATTTGTGACCTAACATATGGTATATCCTGAAGAATGTTTCATGCGCTAAAAGATGAGATTATCTATTTTACAGTTGTTGTTTGAAATGTTCTGTTAATATCTGTTAGGTTCCATTGGTCTAAGGTGCAGTTTAAATCAGATGTTTCATTCTTTGTTTTGAATCTAGATGATCTGTTCAGTGCTAAGAGTGGGGTCTTGACATCATTAACTATTGTTGTACTGAAGTCAAAATTTCTCTTTAGCTCTAGCAATATCTGTTTTATACATCTGGGTGTTCTGGTGGTGTGTGCATATATATTATTGTTATATCCTCTCAATGAATTAATACCTTAATTATTGTATAATGATCTCCTTTATTTTTATATTTTGACTTAAAGTCTATTTTTTCTTTTTTAAAAATTTACTTAAATTTATTTATTTATCTTTTGAGACAGAGTTTCACTTTGTCGCCCTTAGTACAGTGCTGTGGCTTTATCATAGCTCACAGTAACCTCAAACTCCTGGGCTCCAGTGATTCTTTTGCCTCAGCCTCCCAGTAGCTGGGACTACAGGTGCCCATCGCAATGCCTGGTTATTTTTTGTTTGTTTGTTTAGAGAAGGGGAGTGGCTCTCACCCTTGCTTAGGCTGGTCTTGAACCCATGAGATCACTCAATCCACCCACCTTGGCCTCCCAGAGTGCTAGGATTACAGGTATGAGCCACCATGCCCAACCCTTTTTTTTCTGATATACTTGATTTTGATTTTTTTTTTTTTTAAGAAAAAAATACCTTTCTTCATTCTTGTATTTTCAATTTATGTTTGTCTTTATAAGTGAAGTAAATTTCCTATAGGCAGGAAATCTTTGGGTCTCATTTCTTTGACCCATTCACCCAGTCTATATTGGGATAGACAGAGTATAAATTTCTTCTTTGAGACAATGCTGTTACAGGTTCAGGGCAGTAGAAAGATAATGGATTTCTTTGGAACATGCCGAGTTTGATGCACCTGTGGGATTTATAAGTGAAAAACTAATAATTTGATAGTTTTTATCTAACTATTAATTGGATAACTAATTCTAAATCTGAGGAGAGAGGAATAGCTTTAAAATCATAAAGTTCAGAATCTTCGATATTGGCATCACAGTTAAAGCCATGGCATTGGTGGAGATCACACAAATGAGTTCTTTCTCTGCCAAAAAAGCCTCAAGCATGTGTGCATGTTACAGAATTCTGACATTCAAGAAGTAGATAGGAAAAAAAAAAAAAAAAAACCAACTATAGAGGTTGGATAAAAAGAATAGTCTATCATGTCATGAAATAGAAGAGTTTGGGAAGAAGCATTCAACTGTTTCAGTGATGCTGCATAAAAATGAGTCATTAAATGGATAGACAGCAGTAAGGATGTCCTTGCATAATTTGTAGGAGACTGAGCTTCCTCTCTTATGGTTTGCCTTTTTTGAGAATTGGGAGGAGGGTTCTATATTCCTTTCATAAGACAAATCTGGCAGAGTTACTTATTGAGAATTGTATTTGCTTGAAAATATCTCCAACTTAAGAATGTCTGAAGGGTCAGATTAAATCACCTAAATCTTAAATTTCATGTAGGAATGGTCTTTGCCTCCTATATATGTTGGTGGACTTTTCTGTAATAGTAATGAGAACAAAGACAGCTGTTTTAGTGTGTGGGACAATTAAGGAAGAAAAGAGACTGTGTGGTCTGCTTAAGTTTTAGACATTACTCTTCCCTTTGTTAAGTCTGTGATTCTCTCAGTGATTCTGTTAGTCATTCTGTACAGTTGGTATTCCAGTTCCCTAGGGCTGGGATTTCATACTAAATTTTACTTGAAATCCCTGATTGGTAATTAAGCATTTCACTTAGTATTATTTTATGCATACATTTTCTTAGGAAACTTCTTGGGTTGCTGACAGGTAGGGAGTTACATGACTTGTATTTTGAGAGAATATTACTTCAGAAGCACTTCTTTTATAACTGAAAACTGTGTCTGAAATTTTGGCAGACTTTTAAGTAAAGAGAAGGGAACTGGGATAATTTATTATTTCCTAGAGTTGAAAGAGAGAGGATGATACTGGAGATGGTTCAGAGGCAGATGCTGGTAGTTTATTGCAATCATGAGTCATGAAATTTTTATTTTCAGTTCATGAGACACATCTAATCCATGACTATCATGGCCACATTCAACTTGAGCAGCTTCAATCCAGGCCCATTCATCCTACTGGGAATCCCAAGTCTGCAGCAGTTTAACATCTGGATTGGGATTCCTTTCTTTATTAGCTACCTTGTTGCCCTTGTAGGCAATAGTGTCCTTCTCTACCTCATTTCCATGGACAACAGCCTGCATGAGCCCATGCTCTGTTTCCTCTTCATGCTTGCTGCTACAGATCTCATCCTGTCTAATACATGTTTACCCAAAACATTCAGCATCTTCTGGATGGGTCCTCAGGAAATTACCTTTCCTGGATGCCTTACTCAGATGTTTTTTCATCAGTACAGTTGTGTCATGGATTCTGCCATCCTGATGGCCATGGCATTTGTTGCAATCCTCATTTTCCTCCCTAAAGGTAACCAGTGACATGAAGCTGAGAGCATGGGGAAAAGAACAGGTAATCTTATTGATTTTGAAGCACTTTTTTTTTTTTTTGCCAACAAACTTATTATTATAGAACCATGGACTTTTCTTTTTTCAGATCATATTTTAATTTTTTAATTTTTATTTTTTTAAAATTTCAAATTAACATAAGGGTATAAATGATTATGTTACATTATTTGTGTTTGTTAGGTAAAGTTTAAGTTGTAGTTGAGCCTTTAATCAGTGGGTATGCTGTATATTTTCACATTGTGCCCATTAGTTGAGAGCTTATCAACTTTTATTTTTTAAGCTGGAATTCTAATAATGTTGACTTAAATTTTATGATATCCTAGCAATCTATTCTGTTGTAGCAATCAGTAAAACGAGATGAGCACTCAAGATAATTGAATAAAAGTTGAAGAAGACAAGTTTGTATGAGAAGAAAGATCAAATGGGGTATTTATATATCATTCTGAGATAAGAGTTCAAAGATATATAGGATAACATGTTGATCATAAGTGACATAAGCAGACGATTCTTAGAAGAAGATTAAAAGAGATGAATAAAGTTCTCACAATTTGGGGTACAGGCTATACCCAAGTTATAGACATATTAGTTATATACAACTTGCACTTATGAATGGAGACTATCTGATAAATCCCCGGGTAACAAACATCCTACTAACATACAACTTGTACTTATAAACAGAGGCGATTATAGGTAGTAGATAAATGTACCTGTTTTAACTTACATACAAATACAACTTAAGAGCAACCTACAGAACCTATCTTATTTATAAACTGGGAACTATCTGTACCTTTGTGGGACACTTTCCAGATAATGGTCACAATGAAACTAAATTATTACCTTTTTAAGAATTCTCCAGGAGGGGCTGGGCACAGTGGCTCATGCCTGTAGTCCTAGCACTTCGGAGGCTGAGGTGGGTGGGTAGTCTGAGCTCACAAGTTCCAGACCAGCCTTAGCCAGAGTGAGACCTCATCTTTAAAACATAGCCAGGCATCCTGGCGGGCACCTATAGTCCCAGCTACTAGGGAGGCTGAGGCACGAGAATCACCTAAGCCCAAGAGCTGGAGGTTGCTGTGAGCTGTGACACCAAGGCACTCTGCTGAGGGCAACAAAATGAGACTCTGTCTCCAAAAAAAAAAGTGTATACATTTTTGGCACCATTTGTATTAATTAGCATGTACTATGCTCCCAGCATGGTATGAAGCCCTTATTATGAATTAACTCATTTAATCCTGACCTGGGCCCTATGAGGTAGGTGCTATTTTATCTTCCTGTACTAATGAGAAAACTAAATAATCTTGGGTTAACTACCCCAAGATTACTAAGCTAGTTAGTGGCAAACCTGAAATTCAAACCCAATTGTTCTGGCTTCCGAGTCCTGTAAGATGTTGCCTTAGGGTGGCTTCCAAACCCAGCTATCCATCAGAATTACATGACAAGTTTTTAAAATACAGATCCTGGGGCCCTTCTCTGTATCTCTTCAAGTGAAGACTGTTTTTAGCAAGCTACCCAAGTAATCCTTAGGTATCCAATCTGTCTGAAATCTGCAGAGTAGCATTTAGAAATTTAGTGGACATATGCTGTTTTGATCTGCCTAACATCTAAGGCAGTGCTTCAGTTCTCATTTAAAAAGCCATCTCATCCCCACTGCGTTTAGTCTCAGAGTGAACACCTTTAAAGGGGCAACCAAGGGTTGGGTAGGTAACGTGAGCTTAGCCAAACTCTCTCCTTTTGGAATTTGAATTTAGGGCCAAAATAATGCAAGAACCAAAATCAGAGCTAGCCTGGTTTTTCGAGTTTTCTTTCAATTTTCTGAAGCATGTCATATCCTTTCCAGTGAATTCCTTTCTAACTTAAGTTAGCCAAAGATAGTTTCTGTTGCATACATTGCATGCATCCAAACACGCCTTCTGTACCACTAGCTAGCAGAAGACCACCAATGCGGGAGAAACCTCTATATATCAGAGATACCCCCTCCACAGCAGGCCTGGCAATGGATCTTGGCTTTATGGGGATGGGGATCTAATATCTCAGCAACCACTTGGTCAGTAGGAATTGCCTTTCCTTAGTCTGCTCAAATGGTCCTCAGCCCTACTTTTGGTCTTTGGAGCTTCTCACACAAAAACATCTATGGAAGAGATCTTTGGATATCTGATGACAGCCCAGCCTAAACCTCAAGCTAGGCAGGGCAACCCTCAAAGCACCTCCAACCCCTTTCTAAGGCATCCTTTTGGCACTTGGTATCACATAGCCTTGACTGAGCACTTTCACTGTGAACGCAGAAGCTGCAGACTGCAGTGTTATGTAAGTAGATGTAATTCCAGCAGGATCAGACACTTTCAGGTTTAGATAGATGATAGATAAGTGAGGAAGTGAGGGAGGGAGGAAAAGGCAAGAGAGAGGGAGGGAGAGAGCGAGCCAGAGAAAAGGAAGGAGGGAGAGAGGGAGTGACAAAGGGAGGGAGAGGGAGAGATGGATGCACTGCCCCGTAGACCTAATTACCCCGACATTTATCATGAAGAGACGCAGAAGGGTCTTCTGGTCCGAGGAATGGTGGTGCCAAGACAGATGTTCAACTCTAATAGTTGCTTCATCTCCTAGAAGCAGCTACGTAGGCCTGGAATGTCATTATCACAAGTTAACCGTGGGTGTCCTCACTTACAAGATTGAACAACCAAGGCTTTGGAAAGAGTGCATTTGACTGTTACGTTTATCTGAGCCAAAGAGACTGGACGATACCACGTAGGAGGGGTGAGGACAGAGATGATCTTGCTGCCACTCATGCTGAGGGAGGAAGTGGGCGGGGCCGTGGGTCAGCAGAGCTAGGGCTCCTCTTCTCTGGGGCCAAAAGTGAATTGAAGTCAAGAGTTATGAGGGTCTAGAATCTTATCAGAACGTGAAGGTTCTCATTTTGGAAACTAAGCTGGCTCCCAGCTGATGGAGGACCTCAAGAGTAACCACATCCGGAAGCAACTGTAAGCAGCTCTCTCTGCGGTCCTGGTGCACCCGGGCCTTCACTCAAGTCTGGTCTTCACTGAACTAAGTGGGAAACCTGAGTCTGCACGAGAGGTAAGGTGGCACCAAAAGCACAAGAACTGGAGAAGCCAGCTCCAGATCATCCCAAACTGTTCTTCAATGCCCTGCAAGCAACAGAGCTGGAATAAGATAGCAGAATTAACAAGCAGCCACTAACGTGTGTTTAGGAAATGTGGCCTTTGGTTGTTAACCTGTATATATATTTCTAATTTTTTTTCACATATCATACCAGACCTACAGGCTTTGTCTCTTCTTTTTCATTTAGCAATATATAATGACTATATTCCCAGGCCAATAACATTTTAATCACTATGATGTTTTATTGAAGTGTAATTTATATACAGTAATATACTTATTTTAAGCTTACCATTTGATGAGTTTTGAAAATGGTACCTGTCTAGGCACCATTTCAAACAAAGTCTAGGACATTTCCATTACCCCAGATACTGTGATACTACACAGCATTCCATCAGATGGATGTAATATATTTTACTTATATAAATCCTAATTTGTAGTCACTTGGGTCATTTTCAAATTTTGTTATATTGATCACACTTTTCTTTGTTATTTTATCTCTAGATTGTTTATTTCACATTGTTATAAAAATAGGTCTATTTAAGCCAATACATCATGTCAACAATTAAATAGCATTTAATATATTATTTGAGATTTGTTAATCTAGACTCATGAGTGAGATTAGCCTACAGCTTATATTTTATGCCAGTTTTATTTGGTAATGCTGGCTGCTGCGATTAAGCTAGCTTATAATAATAAACTATGGTAGCTATTGATTTTGTCAGTGCTTCAAAGTTTCTTATGACCTCTTTTTATAATATACACTGTTCTACTGAAGAGATGCCACATGATCCAGTACTGACAGATCACAAGAGTCCATTTTCCTAACAAAAGAGGATCAACCAATCCTCAACTGGAGGAAAGAAGCCGTGTGCAGGAGCAATGAAAAGCCCAGATCAGCAGCCTGCCAACAATCCGTCATGTCAGGGAGGCTGTCCAAGGTCATACAGCACCAGCTAAGTCACTAGCTGACCAAGACACATGACAGACCCCAGCAGAGGTCAGCTGAATAAACCCATATCAGAAAAACCACTAACTAACCCACAGAATCATGAGAAATAATGAACAATTGTGCACTATGGTAAATGATGGCGTAAATTTCAGCATGGTTTGTTAGATAGCAAATTTCAGCATGATCAGTTATTTTGGCTAAAAAGCATCTTGCAAAAGCTTTTAAGGTTCATTTCCAGTTCCAGCCTCCATGTGAGCCTCTGGTCCCTGAAGTTCTTATTCTATTTCTAATGTCCTTCCCATAAGCTCTCTTTTTCTATACTAATGTAAGTTGGAGTTCTCACTTTTGATTTTTAAAAAATTGCAAGGCTTTGCTTCTTCTCCGTAATCTGGTACTGTTTCAAATAAACAAAAATTTTTCATTCCTCTAAATTTTAAAATAATTTACCCATGATCCCTATTAGTCTAGAGCTTTGGGAGAAGAAAATGTTCTGGACATTTAAGGCTTACTAGAAAATCATCCTTCTAGTCATTTTTTTTTTCAAACACATTAGCATTTATTTACATACATTTTAATGAATAAATACAAAATATTTTAACGCTTTTTTTCCTGTTTATCAAATCTTCACATTTAACAGCGTTTATCATTGTTAATATATTTCTTCATAAAGTGAGACTTACTTAAAAGGACACGCTCAACATTAATGCCTACTGTTTGCAATTGAGCTAATGTAGTGATGGAATCAGCAGGGCACAGGGAATAACAATGGATTTTATTGAGTACCTTCTTCATAAATGATAAGAAATTATTTCCACAACTATAAAATGTCAAAGAAAGTATCTTTAGATAAACCAGCCAAAAAGCCCTTTAGTACTGCCTGGCACAGAGCCCCTGTTCAATAAACTTCGCAATTATTATTAGCTTTATCCCCCGGCAGGCCAGAGAGTAACCTGCATCTCCTCATGAGCAAAAGAGGCTCCTCTAGATATTAATAATAATTTGAAAGCCATTTACTGAGTGCCTTCTTTGTGCCAGATACTACTGTAGGTGTGGTTCAAGCAATTCTTCATTGAATACTCAGAAAAACTTCTTTGACTTAGGTATTATGTTACCCATTTTAAAGTTATAAACTAAAGGTCACAGAACTCAAATTATTTTCTCAAGGTCATTGGAGCCATAAATGGCAGAGCTGGAATTTGACACCAAGGCTTTCTGGCTCCAAAGTCCAAGTTCTTTCCTCAACATTGCATCACAGGATTTGAGGTTTTGTATGAAGTAATGGAAATGGAAACAGTAATTACCTCGTAAGGGCATGCTCTGGGTGGAGGAACATAGAGAATTATCAGTACATTCTAGATTAAGGTGACGGGCGGAACAATGGAAATGAACTTGGTGACATGTCTCAAGGGTTTACTATGCACTGTGCCAAGCACTTTCATGCAAGGTCTTTGTAACCCTTTTGCTATTATCCCATTTGTCTTTCGTTTGCTTGTTAACTCTTTTTCATTTACAGCATTTTAAAAACTATTTTTTAAACCTGTGTGGTTAGTACTAATATCCTGTTCCATAAATACGAGAAATAAGGCACAGAAAAGTCAAATGATAGGCCCAGGTTTTCCTAACAAGTATCTGGGAGAAATCAAGACCCAAATTCAGATATGTCTGATTTCAGGGTCCACACCCTTAACTACTACTGACATAATCAATAACTGCCACACTATCCGTTTTCAGCTAAGCCTGCTAGGGACCTGGGACAGAGTCTGATACATGGATGCAGCCAGCTATGACTGTCATACTAAGTGTCATACTTAGTGTCATACCACACTAAGACCTGCAGATTTTTTATGAAGTCCAAGGGTTCTGTTCTGCCACAGCCCTTGGGTTAACAGGATCTACAGCAGATTAATCATAGATTTTTCCTCTCCAATGAGCCAATGGAATCTATTTCTCCAGCACTGGAATCTAGGGTCATGAGATTAGGTTTGTCCAGTGGGACATTAGCAAATGTGATGCCCAAGCTTATACCTCATGTCTGTTGGTGATGCAATGATTCACACATCTCTTACGTCAGAGAGCTTCATAAAACACTCTCTTGCTCTCTTTGGATCCCTGAAACCACCATCCCCGAACAAGTCAGAGCTAGTCAGCTAGAAGGAGGATGAGGCCACATGGATGAGAACTAGCACACCCAGGACAACGCCTGCTCATTGCCACTCACGTAAGCAGGTCCTCCCCAGATCATCTAGTTGCCCGCCAACCAAACAGATATCCCGAGACATAAACAATAACCTCTTAAACTCTGTGCCCAGGGCAATTACCTCACTTGACTTACTCAAGTCCCAGCCCTTAGAGGTAACTCCTCTCTTTCCTGTTCTGAGATCTTTCCAGTGGCTGTGTATGTGGTTAGCACTCTGAGTACTGAGTATCCTGCAATGCCCACGTGTAATACTTACGGCAGTGCCAGACACTGATCTCTCTAAGAAGATCCAAGAGACATAAAAATGGAGGATTTCAAACCCAGTGAGACCAAGAACCAGGAGGATGCCTATAGATGACCAGATGTCACAACCACGAACTCTGCCGCATTTTGAGGTCCTCCAGGGGTGAGCACCCATATACAGAGGATGCCCCCCAAAAGCACACATTTTAAGAAAGGAAAAAAAAACTATATTAAATTTGAAATATTCAAGTCACATTTGATTTCTGCGATTACAAGGTGCTCAATATGACTTGTATTCATCTTTTGTTATTGGTATATATTTAGTATTATCATTTTCATACAGTTTTTTTCCTTTCTTAAAACGTGTATATTGTTTCTTCTCACAGGCTTTAAGCGATTAGGAAAGTAGCTACACTCAGTGGGACAGTGCCTGGTTTATAAAGTTCCCCCAATATGCCATCATCTGTAGGATGATGCCAAACACACAAAGTTCTACTAATCTCCAGAACATGCCTGGGATCAGGCTGGGCTTGGAATAGCAGAGAGGAGAGGATGGAGCCCAGCACATTCCTTTCTCACAGATAGAGGCTATGTATTTCTGCTCCATGACCTTGCTGCACACCAGTTCCTTCAAGGTCACACAGGAGGAGAGGGCACCCCTCCATAACTTCATGAGTATCAGGGGCAGCTGAAAGAAAGCCTGGACAGGTGGGCAAGTAGGTATGACCAGGTTTTTAATCATTCCTCTAACCACGGGTGGAAAAAGGTCAATGAACTGAGTCAAGCCAGTTCAGGCGTCTGGACCAATTCATCATCCTTGGTGCCAAGTGACCTTCTTGGAACTATATCCAGAGCTGGAATCATTTCAGGTAGGCTGCCAAATCCGATGCATGCTGACTGCAAGGAATACTTCCTGCTCTCCCCATGCCCAAAGCAATGAATGGCTTCACTCCTTCATTCATACAGAGAGGGGTCTCATCCCACGCATGGAACCGACACACTTCTAGGAAGGACTGCCAGGTGACAGGCAGAGAACCTGCTCATTCCTCAGACTTCCCTGGTCTGTCTGACAAGACATCCGTCCTTGCTGCCTGCCCAGCATGTGTTCCCTGTTATTCATGATCACTGCCACCATCATCATTATGTATACAGTTCTTATTATATATTAGACACTGTCCTAAGTGTTGGTATGGACATTTATATATTTGATACTCAAAACAATGCTATAGCATAGGGACTATTATTTTACCCATTTTCAGCTGAGGAATCTAAAGCACAAAGAGATTTAAGTAATGTGAGCAAGGTCACATAGATTGGAACCCAGGAAGGCTGTGATTTTGAGCCAGTACACAATACTGTTTATCCAGTTTACTTCTAAGAAATCACCTCTTCCTCACTCTCAAAGTATGGGGTGAACATAGAGACTAAGAGTAAGTACATGTATTAGTCAGGGTTCCCCAGAGAAACTGAACCAATAGGAGATACAGATAGATAAAACACAACTGGGAGTTGTGTTCACACAATTATGGAAACTGACAAGTCCCACCATCTGCCATCTGCAAGCTAGAGAACCAAAAGGCCAGTGGTATGATTCACCCCAAATTCTGAGTCCACAGGCCTAGGAATCAGGGGTGCCAATGGTGTAAGTCCTGATCCTCTTCTCTGAGCCTCCCAAGTAGCTGGAACTATAGGCACCTGCCATAATGCCTCTATTGCCCAGCTGAGGCAAGAGGATCCCTTGAGCCCAAGACTTTGAGGTTACTGTGAGCTATGACACCACAGCACTCTACTCAGGGCAAAAGAGTGAAACTCTGTCTCAAAATAAACAAACAACAACAACAACAAAAAAAAAAAAAAAAAAAACCCTCAATTTTTGGCCTATTTATCAGAGACATGAGGAGTCCAAAGTGGCCTGGTGGCCATCTTAACTTCAAGTTCAATAGAAAAGTGTTCCTCCCTCTGGAACTAAGACCTTTATGCTGGCACAGCAAAAAGTCATGGGAAATGAAAGCAAAAATTCTGTTAGTGGGTCACTAGGGGAAATAACGAATGGCGCTGCTCCCATTTCCGCCTCTTGATTCCTGGACCCATGAAACCTGGCTACCAGAGAAACAGCACCACATACTGGACACTGATTCACAGGATATGTGGCCTGCTGGAGAACCTTGCCCCATCCCTGCAAGGTACTGCTACCTTGCCAGCCTGCAACTGAGTCTTCAAAAGGCCATTCCACTGTTCTGTCAAGCTGGCTGTTTCACAACGATGAGGAACTTGGGAAGACCAGTGAATCACAAGAGCATGAGTTCAGTGCCCACTCCTGTTGCCTTGAAGTGGGTTCTTTGATCAGAAGCAATGCTATGTGGAATTCCATGACCATGAATAAGGCATGCTGTAAGTCCATGGATGGACTTGTGTGTAGGAAAGGCAAATCTGCATCCAGAGTTAAGTGTCTATTTCAGTAAGGACAAAATGCTGCCTCTTCCAAGATGGAAGCTGTCCAATGTAATCAACCTGCCACCAGGTAGCTGGCTGATCACCCCAGGAAATGGTGCCATATCAGGAAATCAGTGTTGGTCTCTGCTGCTGGCAGATTGGGCACTCAGCAGTGGCCATAGCCAGGTCAACCGTGCTGAGTGCAAGTCCATGTTGCTGAGCCCATGCATAGCCTCCATCCCCGCTACCACAGCCACTTTGCCCATGAGCCCACTGGGTGATGACACAGTGGCTGGAAAAAGTGGTTGACAGATATCCACAGAATGGGTCATCCTGTCCATCTGATTATTAAAGTCCTTCTCTGCTGAGGTCACCCTTTGATGGTCATTCCGATGTGACACAAATATCTTCATGATTTTTGCCCATTCAGAGTGGTCTATCCACATATCTCATCCCAATTTTCCAATCATGTTCCTTCCAAATCCCTGCCCATCTAGCCAAACCACTGACTACAGCCATGAATTGATATAGAGGCACATGTCTAGCCACTTCTTCTTCCAAGCTAAGTGCACAAGCAGGTGCATTCACCCAAAGTTCTGTCCACTGGGAAGATTTCCCTGACCACTGTCCTTTGGGGATGTCCCAGACAGAAGCTCTAGGGCTGCAGCTGTCCAGTTCTGAGTGGCACCTGCACATCACGCAGAGCCATCTGTAAACCTTGCCTGAGTTTTCTCTTCCTCTCTCAACTGATCCCAGGGTACTCCCCATGTGGCCATAGGGGCAGCTGGGAGAAAGAAGGGAGGGGACCGGGCCTGGGGACCACAGCACTTGGGCCACTTCTTCAGGTAACTTACTTGTATCCCCAGGCCTCATCACACCCACACCCTCCCGTGTGATGTCCAGTGCAGCTGTGCACGCCCAGCTTTATATTACAGCTGGCTGGTTCGGATAACTCCCAGTTCATGATGGGCAGTTCCGGTCACATGGCTACCTGGTGGCCTATTTCTGCTAAGTGCTCAATTTCTACTAAGGCCCGGTAGCAGGCCAAGAGCTTTCTCTCAAAAGGAGAGCAGTTATCTGTGGATGACAGCAGGAACTTGCTCTAAAACCCTAACGGCCTCTGCTTTGATTCACCTTTAGGAGCCTGCCAAAAGTTCCAAGCAGCACCCCACCTGGCACAGGCACCATCGGATCTGCTGGATCCGTGGCCTGGCAGCAGGGCAGCTTGCACAGCAGCCTGGACCTGTTGCAGAGCCTTCCCCTGTCCTGGGCCCCACTCACAGCCAACCGCTTTCTGGCTCACTTGGTAAACTGGCTGAATAATCTACCCAAATGAGGAATGTGTTGCCTCCAAAATCCAAATAGGCCCATTACGCCATGTGTCTCTTTCTTGGTTGTAGGTCAGATGCAACAATTTGTCCTTCACCTTAGAAAGGCTGTCTCTATGTGCACATCAATGACTCCTAGAAGTTTCACTGAGCCAAAAGGCCTCTGAATTTTAGTCAGGCTTACTTCCCACGCTCTGAAACACAAAGGTCCTACCAATAAGTCTAGAGTAGCTGCTGCTCCTTGTTCACTAGGACTAATCAGCATAATGTCATCAACATAAGGGACTAGTATGGTATCTTGTGGAAGAAAAAAGGGGATGAAGATCCCTTTGAACTAAATTATGCCACAGGGCTGGAAAGCTGAAATCCCCCTGAGCTGGGAAGGAGGTGTATTGTTGGCCTTGCCAGTTGAAAGCAAATTGCTTCTGGTGGGTCTTAAGGACAGATGGAGAAAAGGGTATTTGATACATTAGCAGCTACAGGGGATATATTAACTTGCTCGAGCAACGAAACCACATCTGACACAGCAGCTGCAACTGGAGTCCCCACATGGCTAAGTCCACTGTCATTCTCTAAGATCCCTTTGTCTTCCGCAGAAGCCAAATAGGAGAGTTGAACTAGGGATGTTGTAGAAATCACTCCCCTGCATCTTTCGAGTCACTGATGGTGTGGCACTAACCTCTGCGATCACTCCAGGGATGTGGTACTGCTTTTAGTTTACTAGTTTTCTAGGTTTAGGCAATTCTAATGATTTCCAGGGAGATTGTCCCATCATAACAGAGGTCAGGGAACCAGTGTAGGGCCCAGTGTAGGGATTCTTCCAGCTGCTAAGTATGTCTATTCTAATTATCCATTCTAGAACGGGGGAAATAACAATCCACCGGGAGAGAGACCTGAGCTAAAACTCCCTTGATCACCTGACCTCCGTAAACCCTTAGTCTGCTGGAGGGCCATGGTGAAGTTCTGGGTGTCCTGGAATCAACGTCAGTCCAGAGCCAATTCCCAGTCATCCCCAAAAGATTTGGTCATTTTCTTTTTTACAGTGCACAGTTACCCTTGTAAGAGGCAGTAGGTCCCTCTGGGGAAGGCTTGGAGAGAGACTAATAGTATAAATTTTCAGTAGTGCAGTCGCATTCTTGAGGAAATTTGACCTCTCTTTCACTCAAGGGAGTCTGGGTCTATAAACTGGCTCAAGTCTGGAAATTGATTGAGGCACTGAGAACTCTGTTTTTATGATTCAAATTAGACTTTTGCTCACTTGACCCAGAACTTTTCTTCTTACTCAGATCAAGTAAGAATTCAGTAGGCTTCTCATCTATTTCCCTCTGGGAACACCACGATTAGCCAACAACACAGGTCTGAGCAAGTCAGGCTATTCTGACTGCCACTTTAATTGGGCTGGCAGTCTGTTATCATCACCATGCCCACTTGCCGCTGAAGGCTGAGTGCCACCAATTGGCCCATTCTGCCCTAGGATCCAATTATTCCCATTGCACTTCCGTTCTCATCAATTAGGTGGCTGCAGTTCCCACTGCAAGGTATGGCCTGCAGAGAAGAGCAATCACAGGGCTCTTCAAGAATGCTGGGCTCCCCTGGCAAATTTATTTCTCAAAGTATCCGTGAAAGAGAAGTACCAGTGGGGAAAAAAAAAAAAAGGTGAAAGAAAAGTATTGGTGAAAGAAATAAAGGGTCTTCTGGACCATCTCAGCACGGGTGAATAGGTCCTTAATGATAAATGTGTTCTAATCCACATTCTAATCCCCCTAGGCCTTTGAATCCCTTCCCCCTACATTAAACCAGGGGAGGTCAGGCATTTCCAGTTCGCTCATGGTGGGCTATCTTTTGATTGATGTTTCAGCCAACCAGTCAAATTGCTAGAGCCCTTTCTAACTCCCCAAGCTGCAACATTACATCTAGCACCTTTGTTAAGTGAACTTGCATCAGTAAATTCAGCCTGACTCAACTTTATGTTCCTTCCACCATTATTCCACCCCCTTAATATCCATTTTTACCCATGCTCTCAAGATTTCTGCTTGTATAAATTAGAAAACTCAAGTAGTTCTTTCAGCATGCAGTGTATCTTTCCATGGGTCACATTTTGTACCTCACCTTTCAGGGCCTTCTGGGACTTGAGTCTAGTGATAGGTGTAGAAGCCAAAAGGAGTGGTGGAGGTGGGTCCTGAGTTAGCATCGTCTTGCCTGGCAACTGCCTCAGGGGAGGCTGTTCTGCCTCCTCGGGCATCACAGGGCATCACAGGGTTAATCCCATCAGATAAGGTGGAAAGGTCTGTAGCACCAAGTATGGGGAGGCCACTTCCACTAATGAAGGAGACTCATCAGAATTTAGGAGATCAACATCCTTAGCTTCAGAGACTTCATCAGAGTCTTCCCAACTTACAGGACCCCGTTCTTTCCCAACCAACATCCTTGCTTCAACCGTAGACACCCTGTGAGGCTGGGAGTTCAACTTGCATTGTAATTCAGCCAATTGCAGGGTGAGACTGTACATTTAATTTTCAGAAATTTCAGCCCTGAAGCTACGGGCTAAAGGCTCTCCCTTCAGAGCACACCTAGTTCTTTGATCATTTATGCAGTGCTTGAGGCGGGAATTCAAATCCCTGAGCTCATCCTTTTCCTCCACCACTTTGTCCAGAGACATTAGGAGCAAGCAACCAATGTCATTAAACTCTGTAGTTCTCCAAAAATGTTTCAGTATCATATACAGGGTCACTTAGCCCCTTGCTTTTTACATGAGTAAGTGGTTGATTAGGTGTATCCAAAGCAGATTTTTTGTGTATGTTTATGAACAGTTCATACCCTGGAATACCAATGTTCTCTTTACTATTAGAAATAGGGTTATTTGCATTTTCAAATCTAGTCAGATTAAAGACTCAATTCCAGAATTCCCAGAACCAATTCAGAAAGCTCATCCTTAAAATTCTTTTCTTCCGGAATCATTCTTGGTACCAAAATTTTCTGTCTTAGTCCATTCAGCCTGCAACAGCAAAATACCAAAACCTGGGTGGCTGTTAAGTAACAAATGTATTTCTCACAGTTCTGGAAGCTGGGAAGTCCAAGAGCAAGGCACTGGCAGACTCAGTCTGCAGAGAGCCTACTTCCTCACAGACAGCTGTCTTCTTGCTATAACTTCACATGGTCTCTGGGATCATCTTCATAAAAGAACTAATTCCCCATTCATGAAGGCTTCTCTCCCATGACCTGATCAAAGATCCTACCTTCTAACACCACCACCTTGGGGGTTGGGATTTCAAAATATGATTCTGGAGGGGAGGGGAGATAGAACATTCAAAGTATAGCAGCAAATAAGCCAGCATGGCTAATCAGCATAACACATCCTCCTGGCTGCATGGCCCAATGTGACTGTGGCTCTTGTCACTGGGGTTACAACTCTGACATGAGGTGCTGCAGCTACTGTTCACCCATCAGAGAAAAGCTTTCCTGAAAACGAAACAACACAGAGGAAGCTAAGCCAAGAAATGGAGAGTTTCCTGAGGACCTTATTTAAGCACTTTGATTCACTGTGCCTGAAGCCAGGTCTAGCCTTAGGGCTTTTCAATTTCAGGGACCAAAAAATTCCCTTTTCATACAAGCCAGTTTGAGCTGAGTTTCTGTCTCATGCAACAGAAACACTCAACAGCTATTGACAGTGCGGAGAACACCATCCACTTAGCTGCACCTTGAGTATCTAGTCTCTGTGCGCATGAACATGCAGAGAAGCCTACTGGAGTCAGGCAGCCCCCCCCTTCCCAAACTTCCTTGCCTATTTTCCTGGGGATGGGAGAAGAAATTGTGCTACAAGGGCCAAGGGGTGGGATCTGAGAGAGCATGACAAACAATCTCAGACTTTGCCTTTGCAAACAGACCTGCATGGAATTTGGTTGCTCCATGTTTCTTGGAGTTCTTAACCTCCTGTGTCACATTTTCCAATCAAGGCTGTTTGTGTTGCTATGGCAACAGATATGCCCCCCCCCTCCCCCGATTCGTAGCAAAACGGCAGATGACCACTTGTATAAGGCCATCAGGAGTCACAAAAATTCAGTGACAGAAGACAGTCACTACTTACTTCAGGCAAGTTGAGGTCAGCAGTCAGGTCTGAATGGGTAACAAGACCAATAATGGAGACAGAATCAATGGGGAAAATTCCAGGAGGGTAAACCAAGACAAGAACAAAAGAAGAAAAGGAGAGGTGATGCCTGCCCATGGGGTATTCCAAATACAGTTCATTACTGAGCAATGGAAGACTACGCATAGGGCAAAGTCCCATCAGTTAGGACACTTTTGGCTGCATGTGAAAGAATGCCCCAAATAATGAGACTTTACTAAAAGGAACTTCTTATCCCTCCTATCCAGTCTGGGGATAAAAGAGCTCAGATTTGGCTCCAGCTCATTAATGTCATCAATGACACAGGTTTCTTCAGCTCTTCTATTCTCTCATTCTCGGGGTGTCAGCAGTGTCTCCTTCACGGACCCCAAAGGGCTGCCACAACTCCAAGCATTATATCCACCCATAAAACATGCCCAAGAGGACAAAGAAAGGGATGTCTCTTATCAGAAAGAAAAACCTTTCCTAGAAGCTTTCTTCATTCTTTCCCCATTAGCAGGATGGGATCACATGCTCATTCAAGAGCTACAAAAGAGCCTGAGAAAACAAATGTCAAGCATTTTCAGCTGCTAGCATGAGCTGGAGCCTCTGCCAGAAGCAAGGAAGAGGGTGAGGGCTGTGAATAGCTATTGGGTAGACAGCCAACAGTGTTCCCCAAACTTGAGACAAACCTGTACCAAAACTTCTATCATACTGGCATTCTCTTAACAGTTCCCTTAAACTGATTTTTCTTTTGCTTAACCTAAATATCTTTACTTAGGTAGGAAATGCTATATCCTACCACAAATGCAAAAATGCTATTAGGTATGCTTTTCCAGATCATATCCAAATAATTTCATAATGTTTACAACAAAAAACCCTTTGACCATTTTACCCATAAGTATCTCTTATCCCGCCAGCAACAGTCCTACTTTTCAATCCAGAGTAGCAAGATAAAGTTATTTCCTCCTAATTTTTGGATCCTGATATTAAAAACTCCCTAACAAAGAGAGCTATATGGTACGTGGAAAAGTACCACCTAAACTACCTTTCCACAGTAGCACTAACAGGTAAATTCCTGTCTGTGACTCCCCAGGCCCCAACTGTTAAGGCAAAGACGTTTTGCAAAACCATAGTAGGGGGACTAGCTGGTTTCCTATCCAGCCACATCCCCTCTTAAATGTTAACTTTTTTTTTTTTTTCCACTAAAAGGAAAACTGTCTCAAAGCCTATAGGGTCCACCCCATGCAGACATCCCCACCTACTTTTCTAAGCATGCTCACTCAGATTTATCCAAGAGGACGCATTGACTGTTAACAGAAAAGTGGCCAGTGCCCATTACTTACATCAGAGGCTGGGCCCTTGTCAGCGCCAGGGCAGGAGAATGTGACAAACTCATGGCACCGCTTGTGCACAACAAAGCAGCAAACTGCAAAAGAGAAAATAAGGGTGGGAGAAAGGGAAGAAGGAAAGTGGAGAAGAGGAAGAGAGAGAAAGGGAGAAAGAGACCATTAAACCTGGGCTTCACCAACAAGTAAAGGCTTTATACCAAAATAAACAGTAACTTCAGCCTTTGTATCTTGTCCTTTGTTGAAGTCAAGCTCTTGGGTACACTGATTTTGCGTCTCACATAGGAGTTTAACTTCTAAAGTTAGCTAGGGTTCAAAAGATCCCATATGCTCAAAATTACACTCTCCTGAAGATCCCTGAAAGTGCCTGGTCTTCTATTGATTTTGGAACAGAATGTTGTTTCTCAGATTAAGTGCCAGATGAAGTAGCTGGCTTGTGTTTAAGTCCATAATGCATAAGAAATACTTATCTTTAAACTCTAGAATCACACTTTGAGAGATGTTCCGACTGGGAAGGGCATGGAGAAACAGTGAGCGAGGATGGAAGATTCGGGCCTCCATCTCACCAGTATCAATGTCAATCAAGTGGAAGAATGTACGAAATAGGTTGCAATGTTTACATTATTACTTCAGTAGTACACAACCAAATGTGTGTGTGTGTGTACACACATATATTTGAAATGCATCTATGGTATGGCTCCATCATTTGGAGAAGGGATAGTCAAAGAATAAATATACAAAATAAAATTGACTAATTTGTTTCAAATTTTCTGCTACAGTTTAGTTGTTCAAGTCTTCACTTACAACCTCTAGATGGTGGGTTTCTAGAGAATGGGTGCTATGCTTTAGGGTCTGGCTCAGAACCTTTCTAAAGGGCATGTGCAGTAAATGAAAATAGAATAGGCAACCTCAAGGTTACTCTTAGTGATATAATGGGTCTAGGCTACAATCATCAAGAGCTGCTAACATCACCACCTGCCCCGATGAAAGCCCACACCCCATCCTATGCAGTACTCTTGCCAAATAATTCAATCTTTTCAAGTCTCTTGATAAACTACAAATTTACAGAAAATACAAGTAATGAGGAACATATTAAATGACATCACAGGGAAACAATCAGCAAAAACACTCATCATGCCTCTACCCCCCCCCCCAAAAAAAATACCCAGAATACAGAAAACTACAAAGCAACCAACATCGTTTCTTCAACAAATAAACTACAAGAGGGGGGAAAAAGGAGAGAGAAAATAAAAGGGCAATATATTTTCAAAGAGATTTAAGAAACCTATCAACTAAATGCAATATGTGGACCTTATCTGGATCCTAATTTGGATAAATCAACAGTTTAAAAATTATGAGGCAATCGGGGAAATGGATATATTCTCTTTTTGATACTATTAGGAAATTACTGTTATTGAGATTAGGGAATTAAAATTTTTTTATGCGATAATGATATTGTGATTATTTCTTGTTCTACATGTAGACTCTTCATCTGGAGGATACATCTTAAAATATTTATGGATAAAATAATTCAATTCAAAATAATTCAATATACCAAGGAGAGGAGCAAAAGGGGAGGGTTGTAGATGAAAATTGACTATAATGAGTCATTCTAGAAACTGGGTAATAGACACATGAAGATTTATTACACTAATGTGTTTAACTTTATTTATTTGTTTGTTTACTCAGATACAATCTTTCTCTGTCACCCAGGCTAGGGTGCAGGTGTGTCATCACAGCTCGCTGCAACCTCAAACTCTTGGGCTCGAGTGATCCTCCTGCCTCAGCCTCTCAAGTAGCTGGGGCTACAGGTGCATGCCACTGCACCCAGCTAATGCCTACTTTTAAATGTGTTTGATATTTTTTGACCTATAAAACCATAGGTTGGTCAGGGTGGCTCATGCCTATAATCCCAGCACTTTGGAAGGATGGGGGAGCAGGATCACTTGAGGCCAAGAGTTTGAGACCAACTGGGACAACATTGCAAGACCCCATTTACTTATTTAAAATAAACAAGAAAAAATTGACCAGGCATGGTGGCACACTCCTGTAGTACCAGCTACTTGGGGGCTGAAATAGGAAGATGGTTCCCTTGAGCCTAGGATTTCAAGGCTGCAGTGAGCTGTGATTGTGCCTCTGCATTTTAGCCTGGTTGACAGAGTAAGACACTGTTTCTAAAATATAACAATAGTAAAATAAAAATAAAATTTTAAAACGCAGATGGTGAGAGACAGGTCATAAGAAACCAGGATAAGGAGGAGGGCTATAAAATTGAAATGTGCTGAGTCTTACATTCCTCAAGAGATTATAGATGTTGAAAAACTACATACAAAACATTATAAGGTTTAAATATGTGTGTTGTTAACAACTAAGATTAAAAATAAGACTAGAAACAGCACGTATAATTTTCAAACCACTAAAAGGAAAAACTGGATCAAAAAAATTAATCCAAGTTCACCTCAAAATGCCTGCTTCATGTCCCAAGGTCATATAAATATTATTCTATGGGTTTTTATACTTTTATAAGAAATCATTTCAGCTTTACACTCTTTAATCCATCTGTAATTACTTGGAATCTGATGAGAAATGAGAACCTAATTCCTGTTTTCCAAATAGGTAACCAATTGTCCCAGCATCCCTTATTGAATAATTCAACCCTTTCCCACTGATTTCAAATGCCAACTTTATTATATGTTCAATAATTATAGGCACTGGGGCCTGTCTTTGGGCCTTCTATTCTGTTCCACTGATCTGTCTTGTAGCACAGCAATATGGGTTTTAATTATAGTAGCTTTATAACATGTTATATCTTGGCAGGGCAAGTACTCCCTCATTATTCTTATTTCCAACATTTTCTTGGCTATCACTGCAAGTTTATTCTTCCAAGCAAACTTTAGAATCAGTTTACAAGACTTTACACATACCAATAGAATCTTCGTTGAAATTATATTCAGTCAATTCCCACTCTCCAAAAGATGTCTGAGACTTTGACTGAAATTGTTTTAAATTCAGAAGTTAAATTCAAGATAATTGACATTTTTACAGCAGTGTGTCTTCCCACCAGGCACTGACTGTCCCCTTGTTGCAATCTTATTTCTTCATATAAATCCTACCGATTTTTCATTTTATTTTCTGAGGGATTCTTTTTATATGCTATTGTAAATTTGACATTTTTTCCCACTTTTCCCCCAACTGATCATTGTTTAAAAATAGGATTGCTATTTAGTTGCTTCCTTTAGTGCTTTCCAGATCGAAAAACATACTATCCCCAATAATAATATTTCTATTTTCTCCTTTCTGGGATATATGCCTGTCTTTCCCCCTTATCATATTTTCACATCTAGAATTTTCAGAACCACATCAAATATAAGGGACGAAGGAACAGCCTCATCCCTGAGCACTCACTTCCTACATTTCAATCATATGGGAAAGTTCTCCCCCTCTTCTCAAATTAACTTTGGGGATTTATATATTCCTTAAAAATATAAGAAGGGTTCTTTTCAGCGTGCTCAAGTTTTGCCATCACCTTTTCTTGTTCTGTCCTAATAACATGCTGTGAGATGGTTCCTTGCTATTTTTCCCAAAGGTTTGTCTTCTTTATTGTATATTTTATGATTCTATCATGTCAAAGAAGCAGATCATGGATACATTTATCAACTACGCTTAGTTTTATTCTACTTCTAAATATGTGTGTTGCTACTTTAACGCTTTTTGGTCCTACGTATCTGGATGTGTATGGCTACGTCCATTGCTTACTACTTAGGAATACGAACTCTGGACTCCGATGGCCAGGGTTGGGTCCTGCGTCCATCATTTGCAAACCACTTAGGTCTATTACCTTCCTGCCCTGCTTTAGTTTCTCTCTGAAAAAATGGCAGTGATAACAGTGCTCCTATCATGGTGGTGGTGTCAGAATTAAACGAGCTAAGCCATGACCAGAACTGTGCCGACCATGTCAAGAGTACTCAACAAATGTCTGCCACATTATCTACCATGCTTTCTAAAGCTTCCTGAATTGACTGTTCAATTAATTTACGTCCCATTCCTCTTCATTAAAAATTTAAAGATTTTTTTTTTTTAAGGCTAAAAATCCTATCTTTTAAGTACAGTTTTGGCTGCATCTTATGTTTTATATTTAGTGCCATCATTGTTCTAAGCTTCTAAGCGGTTGATTACTATGGTTTTAACTCCTTCTTTGACCCAAAACTATTTGGGAAAAGTTTTCCACCCATTTTCAAGTAGTTGCTTTATTCTAGACTCTTTCTCCAAAATATCCAAAATATCAGTTATGATCTTCTTCGTCCTTATCTCTTTTGGGGATGGTGTGGCTGGGAGGGCTTGTTTCCTAGTGTCTACCACAATTCCTGGTACATAACCGATACTCAGGAAATAAATGTTTGGTATATGAATGAATAAAAAAATGAATAGAGAAGAAAACAACCAACTTCGTGGTTGATGAAGCTCCTGGCTGGTCCTTTCATATTCCACCACCAGGGACACTTGTCAGTCAACCATTGACAAGGTCACTGTAGGTAGCCTTCCAATTAGGCACAGAAATAAATAATCCATCCCCCTGAGGACGAAATCAGTATGTGGAATAACCTGCCTGTGTTCCAGCACGGTCCAGAGACATGCTGGGAGCAGACTTGGGAGAAGTGATCTTCCGGTGAAGGTAATTCCCTTACACAGTGTGTTTCTGAAAAGTTGTGCAAATCAGATTTCCCATTAACTAAAACACTTTAAAGAAAATAGTAGGGCTGGCTATTTAAAGAAACAAACTAAATCATTATGTGATACAAATAAACACCCCCTCATTTCTATTTGGAAAATGCAGGGTAAAACCAGCTTTTCTTAAAGACAGAAAGCAAAATTTACTGAGCTGCTGAAAAATGTAGTAGGTCCTACCCTCAAGCAGGTACCCAGTAAGCACCAAGAACTCCTTGCTCAGCAAAGGGCAAAAGCCCGCAGCCTACATCCCTCTGAACCCAGTGAATAACCATGCTTTATTAGGACTACGCAGTAGGAGCTCAAACTCAGATGCCTAGGAGCCAACTGAGTAATGAAACTGTCAGAAGGCCAGATAGGGAAATGCATGCATGGCCTGTTTAAAAGAGCAAATTGCTACTCAGCTCCAGCAGGGAATGAGAAATTCCAAGCTCTATCCACTTCCACCCCTCCCTCATTACATGCAAGGCTATGAAGGTCACCTTCCAGCTGTGTATGCAGAATAATGCCCCACCACCACCACCACGAAAGGCGTCCATGTCCTAATCCCTGGAGCCTATGAATATGTCACCTTACAAGGCAACATGGACTTTGCAGATGTGATTAAGTTAAGGATCTTGAGAAGGAGGATTATGCCAATTTATCTGAACAGGCCCAGCATAATCACTAGGGTCCTATGAGAGGGAGGTGGGAGGGGCAGAGAATGAGATGTAAGGATCGAAACAGAGGCTGGAGTCACACCATTGCTGGAAAGGAACACCTGCCAAGGACCGTGGGTGGCCTCTAGAAGCCAGATAAGGCAAGAAACAGACTGTCCTCTAGGGTCTCTGGAAGGAATGCGCCCTGCTGACACCCTGATTTAGCCCCAGAAGACCCATTTTCAGATCTCTAGACCTCTTAGATAAACATGTGTCATTTTAGGTCACTAAGTTTGTTTCAGCAGCAATAGATGACAACACGCCAGCCAACACCTGGTCAATCCTAGGAGGTGACTATCGTCAAAAGCCCAGGGGACACTTCCAGGGGGCCTCTCTCAAGTCTCTGCCCTAGAAAAGCACTGAGATCTCAGCTCTGCTTCCCACGGCACCTCACCCTCAAACTCCCAACTCCAACCACTAAAATGTATTCTTGGCCTGCCAAAGAGGCTAAATTAAGTCATCAAAAAAAAAATGCTTTTCTCTTTAGAGTTGATTCTCTCCTTTTACCCAATTCTCACTGGGGTGGAAAACTGACATTCTTGGAAGGCATCTTTGCCCTTAAAATCCATACCCATCTGGGATAAAAATTCTAGCACTAGTTACAGATTATCTATGGTGGGAGAAGAGCCTTCAGAACTTTCCTGGGCATCTCCCTCAGGGTGCCCCAAACAGCCTGTCGACAAGCCAGAAGCCCACCGACTGCAGGCTCCCTCTCTAGAATCAGCTGGACTTGGTTTGAACACTCATTTTACCCACTAGATGCTGAAGGATGTCAACCCAGTTACTATAACTTTCTGAGCCTCGTTTGATAATCCTACCTACTCTTATAAGGTTTTTGTGAAGCGCACATAAGACAACACATGCAGAGTACTTGGTGGAAGTGACAATTTGAGTTGGAGCCACCAGCGTAGAGATGTTGCTCCGAAGTGGCTGGGGAGGGGAAGATCATTCTTTCCTCCTAGGTCAGAGATGACCCCTCTGCTTAACTGCATTAAACTCTGCCTACTGCCCAAGATGAAATGGGGTCTCCCCACCTGCTTTCCTGAACCATCTCCATAATCAAAGACCAAAAAGCCCAGTTGCCATCTCCACCTAGCACACGGCCTCCCTAACATTAAGGAGAATGAATGGCGTGACCACACTACTTGAGTTTGCAAAGGGCTTTTGTATCTGTGCTCTAACCTGAGCCCTTCACAGTCCTATGGGGACAGTGCTCTGCTCCTCATTCTATTGCTCCAAGGGACAATGATGCTCAGAGAGAAGTGATCAGCCCAAGTCATTCAGCTACGTGGTGGCAACCCTTGTATTTGAAACCAGAAGCAATGCCTTCCTCTAGACCCCACACTCAAGTTCAGAGCTGCAGTTGCTTTCATGTTTGTCATTCATCTCTCTGCTCCAGAAGAAATCCTCCCCCGCTTTCCTCACCCCCACCATTGCTAAATCCCACTGATTCTTCCTTCGCAACATCTTTTATGCCACATCTTCCTGTACATTTCCCCCGGACGATTTCCCACGGACGTGGAATTTTACAACAAAGCCTTAACTGGTGTCCCCAGAGACTGGTCATTCCAACTCAAGGGCTCATCTCTATGAGTCCAAGTTCCCATAACCATAAAGGAGATAAGACCACCAATGCCACATGATTGCTACAAAGTCTAAATGAGATGGCATGCATGAACCTACAGCAGCAGGGGACGGCACGAAGTAAGTTCTCAATGAAGGTTGTTTACTTCCTTCCAGGGTGGAGGGATTCATGGCACAAGCTCTGTAGCCTGTAAGCTATACCAGGTGCCATAATTTATTAACTATGTGACCTTGAACAAATCCATTGACCTTGCTGTGTCTCATTTCCTAATCTATAAAACAAGGACATGGAGTTGTTATAAGGATTAAATGAGTTTATATTAGCATAGAGTGGGGATATTATGAGTGCCTAATATTAAGTATTGCCAATATTATTCCTACCTACTTCCTTCCACCCCACACAGCCTACACACTCCTGGAAAATTCCTCCTCTTGAAGATCCAGCTTTGATATTCCCTGACTGCCTGTTGCCAAAATATGTCCTGTCTAATGTGGTGGCTGCTAGCCACATGAGGCTATGTAAATCTAAATTAATTTCCATGACATTTCCACCATCATAGAAAATCTTATTGGACAGCAGTAGCCTAAGATTAGAGCTCCAAGCCCCTAGCCTGGCCCCTGTCCACAGTATAACAACCACTTAACTTTACTCTCCCCTCCTTTCACTCTGACCATGGCCTCACACTCTGGCCAGGCATCCTGACTGTCCATTTCTATTACGCATTTTGCATAATCGCTGTTGTGTAAATTTGTTCCACAAACCTATCCACACCAAGAGCCCAAGACATGCAATCCTCAAACAAACCTTAAGGTAGAGGATTTCGTTTTCTGCCCAGCAGCCTGAAAGCCAGACACATTCTGCAGCATGAATCAGCCCATCTATCCTGTGGGATAGATGACAGTTGGTTTACCCTACCTACCTTAGTGCAGGGGTTACAGACGCGACTGCCAGCAGAGACATGGCCTTGTAACAAAGTGAAGCAAGTAGGGTAGAGACACGGTGGGACAAAGTTGAAGTCAAGAGCACTTGCCCTTCCAAGGGACACTTGGCTACAGCCAACAGTGGCCCTGGACTCATTGAGCTGCCGGGGAGAATTCTTTTTAAAGTTCTGTGCAGGCCACCCAAATACATCTGAGTTCTGCTAGTTCGCAACCTCTGCCTTAGCTGGCCATGCAGCCCCTTCCACCTGGGTTACCTACATCTCTGGACTGAAATATCTTCAACCAGAGGATGGGGGTGAGACCACCGCTTTCCCACAAGGTTTGTGAGGATGAGATCATAGTCACATGCCTAGCCTGTGTCTGGCTCATATCTAATTCTTAATACAAATATGGAAGAATGAATGAACAATGAATGAATCAACGAACAGACCCTTTTGGTCACTCCCACACTCAAAAGAAGGCTCATCACAGCTGAGTCAAGAGGAAGGCGGTGGAGGCCATGGGCGGTATGATGGTTTGTGTGAATCTGTAGGCAGCTGGCCCCAACACAGACAAACGGCGTGAGTTTGGAGGGTCATCTCATAGCCCCACTTGGCTAACTGGGAGTATACAGTAAGAATTTCTTTTAAAAGAGTGTACCATGCTTACGGGTTAAAAATTGAAACACTGCAAAAGAGGATGCAGTTGAGAATCATTCCTGTGCTCCATTACCAGAGAGAACTGTTCTTTCTGATTTCTTGTATACCCTTCTAGAGGTGTTCTCTGCACATGTGAGCACGCGTGTGAGCCTACATGTGTATACATGTATACACATGTGATCTCTGTAATCATGTATACACATGTAATCTCTGTTTTGCCCATGTGATATAATTCTTCACTGCTGGTTCTCAGCCCTGCTGCAGACTGGAGTCATCTGGGGAGCTTTTAAAAGAGAAAGCATTCAGGTCCCGCCATAGGATTCCGATTTAATGGGTCTTCAGGGAGGAAAAGGAGATAGGCATCAATACTTTTGAAAAGCAGCTCCTGGGTGAATCAAATGTACTTGGAGAGTTAACCCTGCTAATCTGTACACGCCTTCACCACCTGCTTTTCCCCAAACTAATATTATACATTGGGGGGGGGGTTTCCCATCTCAATAGGTAGAGAATGACCCTATTCTGCTTCCACAGCTACATCTTATTCCATCATATGGGTGGGCTACCTTTTATTTACCCGGTCTGACAAGGAATTCTTAAAGTTCCACTGGTTATTTCTTCCCATGAGAGAGGAGGAAGAGAGCACATTTGCTTATCCACAGCCACGCACTGAGGAGGGAAACAAAAGCAAAAGCAATGACCTCGCAGTGGTCAGCAACTGCAGGAAAGGAATGTTTTCAATGATAATGTTCCAGATTTATTTAACTAAGCAGGATGAAGCCATGAAGCCAACAAGAGGTAAAGAACAGGCCTCAGAAGTAAATAAACTCATGAGACGAAAGCCGCTCCCCGCCACCGCCTTCTGCTGGAACAGCCCCGGGGGAGCCAAAACCCCAAGCTGAGCAGGACAGCTGCTAGGGACATCTGCTTGTTTGGATAACACATGGAGACTGTTCATGACCTCATGGCCTCCCTCTTTTTATCAGGTCCCCAAAGATGCAGGCAGCAGGACATGATGCCATGGTCTAGGAGGACACGGCCACAGCTCTTCACTCACCAGCCCTTTCTAACTCCAGAGTGCTCAGCCCAGCAGGAGGCCTGGCCCCCAAACCAAGGGCAGTGGACATCTCTTGTTTCTTCCTGACAGCATCCATCCTTTGTGCTCCTCCTTTGGGAAATCACTTCTCTCCGACTCACAGACTATGTGAGCCAGTTACAGGATCCAAGAGTGGACACAGGACCAAGGCCACAGTGCAGATTCGGGGATGGGCATGTGATTCAAGCCACCCATACAGAATCAGCTTTGGGAGTTTCACTGGGGTTATTATTAGAAAAGAGAATTTATTTGCCAGCAGAATCACTGAACTAGAAGGGAACAAGTCTGAATCTGCCATCTTTATTATCAGAAAGGATAAAACTTTACTGAGAATGAAGTCAACTGAGAAAAGCCAAGAAGGTTCAGTGACCACAGAGGAGCACCCAGCTCCAACCAGGGATGAAGAACGCCCCAACTTTTCTCTATCAGCCAATCAATGCCCCTTTCCTAACCCAACTCAACTGGATTTTTGTCTCTGATGACCAAAGAAGTTCTTTGGTTGAGAAGTTGAAGGAAAATAAAGACAATGGAATCCCCTATTTTCTCCTGTGCTTCATGAATTCCTACAAGCCATTCTTTTTTCTTTTTTTGTACTTTAGGAGCTTTGTATTAAAAAGACTTAATTCCATCAGTCCATGTTGGCGAATTGAGGCAAGTTGGAATACAGTGTTCCATCCTTCCCTAAATGTCTGCATCTCCTTCCCTTGCTAGTGGAGGGGAGGTCACAGAGCCACACACCATTCCCTTTCCTGACATGACAACGGATCCCATCCACCAAATTGTGTGTCCTGAGCTGGGAGGTTTGAAGGCCAAGGAGAGAAACTGATGTCAATCCCAGGACCCAAAGTCACTCTAAAAAAGCACATGGAGAAAGCTTAATCCCGTGACAGGTGAAACACTAGCAATAATTCCGCAAGGAGGGGTGGGCTGCTAAGTGAATGTGGAAAAGTTACTGAATAACAGGGCCACAGAGATTACAAACAATATCTATTGGTTTTGCTTGCCTAGAACCTGCTCCCTCTTCTGGTAGCTGGAACATTGTTTTTCCCTTTGGGAAATCATCCTTCCTCCTTTGTATGCACTACTGGTGGGGTTGCCAATCAAGGTGCCCTGCTTTCCCTGGAACATGACCCAACAACATAACATCAGCAAATCACATTCTTCCTCCCTGGAATTTTGTTCTTGGGCAGAGAAACACAAGGACAAAAACAGCTGGCACTGATTCATCCCCATAGTGTCACCAGGTGAAGGTTGTCTATTAGGTCCTAGACCCCCCAAACTTTTCTGGGCTCTGTCCTTTCTGAGTCCTGGCACTGCATGTGTGTGCGACCCCACTTCCTTCCAGCTGGTTTTTTTTTTCTTTAGATAACTAGAATCCATTTCTGTGCTTAGAAATGACCAAAGAACCCACACATATTCAAAGACACCCCACACTAGTAGAAGTATCTTTTCTACGACATTCCTAAGCAATGGTCGCCAATTATTATTGCACACCTCCAGGACAAGGGGTTCTCTGCCTCCTGAGGACAATTCTAATACTGGAGAGTTCTTTCAAGTGCACAGAAGTTGGCCTCCCAGTGACATCCCGATCCTGCCCTCTTCCTCCTTTCCCTGGCTCCTCTTCCTCTTCTGCCAGCTGGCTCCTATCAGAATTCCTTAAGGCTCTGTCCTAGGTGCTGATCCCGCCCCAGGCCATCCTGTCAATCTACCTGCGACTTCAGTAACTTTATTCATGGGGGGTAACTCCCACTGGTACCTCTCAGTCCAGAGCTCCGCCTGGGGCACCACACCCATCTGCCATCTGCCTCCTCAGTGCCACCATGTGGGTGAACTGAACATGCCCCAAACCAAGCTCTGGTCCTTCCGGCTGGTTTCCCAAGCTGTGCCTGCATCACTCACAGTGGGCGTCACACTTCACCCCTTCCCCTCCCACCATCCCCTCCCCTTCCAAACACCACTTCCGTTCAGTCTAACCCCTCAGTATCACTCAAAACGGGCCCACTACCCTGAGCAAAAATAAATAAATAGCCACCATCTGCGGTCTCTGAGCCTGCTTCTTGTTTAACTCCTATCATCCTTTAAATCTCAGATTAAACATCGTTTCCTTGGGGAAACTTCCCTGACCCAAATAGTCTAGGTTTAACTCGCTTACCATATAGTCCCATTTGACTTAACCTCTCTAAGCCACTTTATTATTTTCAATAATAAAATGGGAATAAAAAAGGGTACCTACCCAGAGAGTTGCTAGGATGAAATGTGACTATCACATTAAAAACATTAATAAAAAAAAAAAAACCTTAACACAATAATGGCACATAGTAAATATTAGCTTTTGTTATTCCTGTTGTTAAAGTTACCACCTTTCCCTCCCAGACTGTTAATTCCATTAAAGCACAAGAGCAGTATGTTTTGTTCACTCCTGTCTCCCTAGTGCTGGCACAAGAATATTTAATTGCCTGATTGGTTGAGATAGTAAGCCAACATCTATGTACCATATTCCCCCTCTTTCTCCCCCAAATCTCCCCTTCCCCAGACCAAACATCTTCATTTCCTCCCGATATATTTGGGGTAGACAAGACAAAACCTTCTCACCATCATACTAGATGCCCCGAGGCACAGTAAACTCATAGCAAAACAGTCCTCATGATGGAGACTTTCCACTTCCTTTCTTTTTTATTTAAATAAGACAGTTGAGAGGGGGGAAAAAACCTAAGTGCAGAAAAATAAAAACCAGAAGGAAATACAAGAAATGTTGATGGTGGTAGTTGTCTCTGGTTATAAGGACTTTGGATTTTTTTCTTCTTCTTTTTAGAATTCTGTATTTCCCTAATATTTTAATATAATAAATCAAATATAAATTTTAATAGACCTTAGCTTCATGAGGCATACTTTAATTCAAGAAAATACACTTATCTTATATGTAGGGTTCAATGAATTTTTTTTTTTTTTTTGCAGTTTTTGGGCAGGGCTGGGTTTGAATGCACCACCTCCAGCATATGGGGCCAATGCCCTACTTCTTTGAGACACAGGCACCGCCCAAGGTTCAATGAATTCTCACAAACATTTTATATACCCATGAAATTAATATAATCAAGACAAGGAACACTGGCATCGCCCCAGAAGCCCCTTGTCTTCCTTTATAATATATCCCCTCCTCCCACCCTAACCTTGGCAACCACTGATTTGCTTTCTGTTACTATCCAGGGGTCCTTAAACTACGGCCCGCAGGCCACATGAGGAGGTGTGATTATATTTGGTCCCATTTTGTTTTTTTACTTCAAAATAAGATATGTGCCTAGTTGTTTTTGTTTAAACTATAGTCCGGCCCTCCAACGGTCTGAGGGACAGTGAACTGGCCCCCTGTTTAAAAAGTTTGAGGACCCCTGCTAGACTAATGAACGCATATGGTATGTACGATTTCATGTCTACCTTTCCTTCAGAATAATGTTTCTGAGACTCATCCATCTACTTTTCAGTATCAGTAATTAGTTCTTTCTTATTGCTGAATAGTATTCCATTTTTTAAATAATTTTTCTAAAGTTTGCTAATCCATTCATTTATTGATCAATATTCTAGGTTTTCTCCCCCTCAATTTCCGGTTGTTATGAACAAGGCTGCTATGAACATTCATTTATACGTCCTTGTGTGGGCATATAATTTAACTCCTCTTGGATAAATACCTAGGAGTGGAATTGCTGTGTCATACGGCAACTCTATGTTTAACTTTATAAGAAACTGCCACTGTTTTTTTCCAAGTAGCTGTACCATTTACTTGTTTTAAGGAAAACAATCCAATCCATTTTCTTTTAATAGGTTTTTCACTCCAGATGTTCTATTACAGACACTAGCAACTGCGGGAAACTGTTATCACACCTAGAGCGAAAGGTACAGTGGAGTGAAATGACGTAACAAGAGCTCAGTGAGAGGTGGAACCCTGGAAGACAGACTGCACGGCAGGAGTTATCACTGCAGAGGGAGGCCAGAGATGGAGGAAGAAACCTGAGGGTGGGACTACCCCAAGCTCCCTCCCCTCCCACCCTCCAATCTCTTCTGTCATCTCTCATTGGTTGAGACTCAGAACAAAGTCCATCAGCAAGGGTGCCCAGGAGACAGAGCTCACAGGAGTCTACCTCCTGGGACACACAGCGGGGCAGAGAAGGAAGGGGAATGGTAGTCACAGAGGAGGTATCAAATGGGAACTGGCCAGCACAAGATCTGGCCTCAGAGGAGGGGGAAAGGACCAAACAGAAGACCCCAAATGCTCCCAGAAGCCAACACTCATGAGCCAAACCCCAATCTGAACCTTGATGACGATCATACTATTACTATTACTGCTCCTACTACAATAGTAACTACTGCTCTGCTGCGACAACTTATAATAACACCACTAATAATAGCAGCTAATACTTACCAGGTATTTACTTTCCCAAGCACAAGCTCTGTGTTTATAGGATTATCTTATATAACCCTCATGACAACCGCAGAAAGTAAGTCTATTATTATCCTCCATTTATGTATGAGAAAAAAACTGAGCGAGAGGTCTAGAAAACCTGCCCATGGGACTCCAGAGATGGGGCAAACGCTGACCACCACTCCATACTGAGAACGGCCCAAAGGTTCAACCCTCAGCCCAGCTCTGGGATTCGCCTCCTGTGTGGCTGTGGACAAGCCACTCCGTGCCTCAGTCTCACCTTTGTGAAAGGAAAGTGCTCCCTGCTCAGCCTCCCCTCAGGACTACTGAGAGAATTTAACACAAGAAAGCAGTTCATCAAGCAGTTTGGGGCCCCAGGGACCCTGGAACCCCATGATCTCCCCACAGCCCCGTTTGTGTTAATGATTCCTCCCAGAGAAGGAACCCATGACTGGGAGAGATTCAGCCACTCGCCTAAGATTAAAGAATTAGCAGAAGAAGAGGAGGGATTTGAAATGAGGTCTACCTATCTTTGAAGTCATATTCGGCCCTTCAGAGAAGTTTATAGGAAGAGCAAATGGAAGTACAGAAGGTGAGACTTTGGCACCTTCGTTCTCAGATCCACTTTCTGAACACGATTCAGTCTGGCTCCAATGTCCTTGCATCAGCACACAGAAACTCAAAGCACCCAGGTGGCAGCGTCCGGGTGGCCAGCACAGATGCACTCCCTCTGTCCTCAGGAGGCTTCTGCCTGCAGAACCCTGGTACCTCAGAGCCCTGGCAGTGCCCTGGGGCAGTGACCCACTCCGTCCCCTGCATCCTTTTCTGATCTTTCAAAACATATATATATATACATGGAGCAGAGGGGTGTTACTACCCTTTGATGCCTTCTTAGAGATGACATTAACCTTGGGCAACTCCACTGATTTCCCAAGAAATCCAGCGAGCTCTAAATACAAACACACAGCTTCCTGCAGCTCTCAACTCAGCATTCTTGTCACGTCTTAATATCCTGTCATTTGAGCAACACTCATCCTCCATGCACTTTGAAATCTCTTTTGCTTTATACTCTGCCAAAGGTTCCAATTTTTCTGTACTGGCATTGACACGATGTAGAAAGGAACATGTGAGCCATGAGGGCTCAAAAATAGCCTGGAACTTTTCAAGGAAGGGGCCCATAGTGGGATGACTGGCAAACTATTCTGCATAACAAAGCACTCTGTCCCCGGAGTCAGGCACAAGCCCACCTTTCCCCACGTACTCACACACACACCTATCAATCACTCCCTGAAATATATCTGTGGGAGGGTGAGAAGATAATGGTATGATCAATGAAGCTCCAGAGAGGACTGGTGGGATGGACTTCAGCCATTAGGGATCTTTCTATTGACACGGGGTCAGTTTTGCTTGGAGCTGATTCACTGTGGTAGCGGCGGTGATGATGATGATGATGGTGACAGCAACAGCAACAACAGCTAAACCTATTATTGCCTACCATGTGGCAGACACTGTTCTAAGCTCTTACATAAATCAACTCATCTTAATCCTCACAACTCTATAAAACAGGCACTACTAATACGCCCATTTTACAGACAAGGAAAATGAGGCATGAGAAATTAAGTAGCTTTACGGTGAATGACAGCTGGGACTGGAACCCAGGCCATCTGGCTCCAGAGTCTTTGCTCCTGGCCTCCACTCCGAACTCCCCATGAAAGATACAACCATCCCTAACAGTCCTCATTGCCAGGGAGGGAGGAGAATGTCTCTTGGCATTAAAACTGCAAGGAGAGATAATATACAGAACCCTCTTCTCTGGACCCTTGTCTCCTAGAAATGGTTTTGTGACCCCCTGAGTCTTAGCATTTGTATCAAGAACTTATATCTACTTAGAGGTTCCCTGTATGAGCCCTTTAGTCCCCCCAGTAACCTTTTCGGATTAGCCGCCTTCCTACCCTCCACTTTCAAGGTAAGGCACCTAAGGATCAGAGTGCTGAGTTTCTCATTTCTCCTCCACTCTTTAGCAGACTCTGCCATGATCTGAGTCCCAGGAGGCTGACCCCGACAGAATTAATTATCCTGTTCTAGTTTCCAGTTGGGCTCAGCCAATGGGTAGGACCAGCAGGCAGGCAGAGGGGAGGAGCGAGCTGGCCTTGATGAGGCCATGTGGAAAGCAGCTGCAGCCCTCCGAGACCCTGGTTTCTCCTGGTGGTCCTTCTCCATTCGTTCTGGCTCTCAACAGGTTATATACTATTTCTTCCACTTGCTTTTCCTCTCTAGAGGCGGCAGAGCTTCTCACTGTTGCAAATCACTAGGTGTCTCCTTATTTGTCATCTTAACCTTGCCCACCCGTCCCACATGATCCCTTCATGAAACATTTTCCTTGTAGCCACCTGAGTGGTTGCTAATTCCCAAGAGATTCTCACGGGGTGGAGGAACTTGTCCAAAGTCACGCAGTTGGTAAAAGCCAGATAGGGCAGGTGGATAGGAACCTAGAGTCCATGGTCTCAAGCACTCTGCCATACAGCTTCCCTCGGAGCAGGGGACACCGACTCAGAGATCTACCAAGGCCAGGCCAGTAGCATAAATGTGTCAAGGGAGTGGGTGAAGTGCAATAGGGAGTGTTGGGGATTGGAGCAAACCAGAGAGCACACACTCCACCTACAGGTAACCCTATGTAAATCTAAACAAGCATTTCAGAGACTGTGCACACCTTCAAAAAGTACCTCCACAACTATTGCTCCTGATTTTCTAGGAATTTCAACACTCACTATCCAAAAACCTCCTGTTCATAGGAATTGTTCCCGATAGTGTCCTAACCTTCTTCTCTCTTCAATCCCATTTTTCAAAACCCTTCCCACATAGGATTTTAAGTCATTTTTCTACTTTTAAAACATACAGGCAGCAGATTATTAATTCTCGGGCTTCTCAGACCGACTGCACTTTCTCCACATCACCGTCACCACCCTACTGCCCCCCTAGGTGACTAGAAGGAAGTCATTTCTGTCCTCTTGTCATCTGCTGTTTGGGGGCTGGGAACCCAGCCCAGGCGGCTGTCCAAAAGGAAGGATGAGAGAAGGAATATTCGAACTCGCAGCCTGCAGTCTGCAGTGTAGCAGCAGCATCTGCTCCGTGGGCAGAAAGAGCCATAAGAACCTCCACACAGGATAGGGAGGAGGTGTCCCTCCACACCAACGACCTTGAAATCAGACCAGCTGCCGGTGTAAGGACAGAGACAGGCCTCCTCCAAGAGCAGTGGAAGGAGCATCTCATGCCATCAGCCACAAACTGGCTCTATACTATGCCTGAAACAAATCTGAAACCCTTGCCAAGTCTTAAGGTAGTGGAGTTCACAGTTTCTGAAAACCCAGGTTGCTGGCCTTTGTTTCAAAAAATTCAGAAGTTTTGCAACAGTGGGCCCATATTCTCATGCAGTGACAGAGCAATTAGAGCTGAGTCCACTCAAAAGTGAACTCCAGCAAGTCAGGGGATTTAATCTGGTCTGTTTCCTGCTGTATCCCCATTGACACATCACAGGTGCTCAACAAATACACGGTGAATGAATGAGTAATGCTTTCCCTTTCAGGCAGCCTTGCCATCTCTATTTCACAGAACTCTCTACCTGGTTCAATTCACTCATTTAAGTTCTTTCTCAGCTCCTGCAGATGGTTGAGTTTGAGACCTACAACTTAAAGCAAGAGATTTAAAGGCAGGCAAGACACAATCCCTGCTCCTCTGGAACAAATTAGAGAGGATTTTAGATTAGAGGGGATAATAATAATAATCACTTATAGAGAAGCCACTAAGTGTGATACTGTTCTAAATATTTTCCATATGTTGGCTCCTTTAATCCTCACCACAGCCACGTGGTAGGTCTTCTGATGTACAGAAGAGGAAATTGAGGTATGGGGAGAGACAGTGACTTGTCCAAGATTACAGGCCAGCAAGTAGTGAAGGCTGGATTCAAATCCAAGCAGTCTAACCCCAGAACAAATGCAAAGCAAATATCTGATGGTGAAAGAGGAAACAGCAAGGCCAAAGTCCCTTTGGCTCTGGTCCTCAGTGCCCTAACAAAGCTACTCCTACTGCAAGAGATGTTATTCTGGCTCGGTGCCCGTAGCACACGGTTACAGCGCCAGCCACATCCACCAAGGCTGGCGGTTTGAACCCAGGCCAGGCCAGCTAAACAACAACAACTGCAACAACAACAACAACAACAAAATAGCCTGGCGTCGCGGCAGGCACCTATAATACCAGCTACTCGGGAGGCTGAGGGAAGAGAAATCTTTTAAGCCCAAGAGTTTGAGGTTGCTGTGAGCTGTGACACCAGGGCACTCTACCCAGGGCAACAGAGTAAGACTCTGCCTCAAAATAAATGAATGAATGAATAAATAAATAAATAAATTTAAAAGAAAAACAGATGTTATTCTGTGACTTTGTGGCTGGAAGCAATTATGGACTGGATTCACTTAATGTGTCTTTGACTAAATTTGATGTGAAACCACTTTGAGCAGATGTTCCACCAGAAGCCATCTGAGCAGATGCTTCAAGAGTAGAGTTTTGCTCAGCCTCAAGCAATAATGACTGAAGATATCCCACGGCCCTCTTCGTTTTGCTCTAACAAATGCATAAAATCACAGGTGGTCTCGATTCCAACCTCATAGGCTGAAGTGGCCAAGAGAGAGATCATTCAAACTTGGCTGACCTACTTGGACTCAAGTGACTCTGCAGCAAAGTGTGTGGTGCCCTAGTACCAGGAATGAAGAAACTGTAAGCCCAAGAGCACCACAAAACAGCTGAAGCTGGCAGCTGGAGAAGAGAGAAGCAGGAGATAAACAAAAAGCCTGGCTGCAGGAGGTAGAGGGGAGGCACCAGCTCTGCATTTTGGCAGCCACCTGAGAAGGCAGGGTGGCATAATGGAGGGCTTAGGAAGAACAGCTCACTTCGGCTGGAATCCCAGCTCTACACTTCCACAGCTATGGGGCCTTCTCACAAGGCCCCTCCCCTCACCTGTGCAGTGGGGCAGACCAGATTTTTATATTTATTTATACAGCTATGGATTCATGATCAATAATTGATTATTGATTCACAAGTACTTGATTCATAATTTATCCATGCATTGCTCAACACACATATTCCACCGTGTGCCAGGCTGATAAGAGTTTGGATACTTGTCCCTTCCAAATCTCACGTTGAAATTCCATGCCCAGTGTTGGAGGTGGGGCCAAAAGGGAGGTGTCTAGGTTAAGGTGGAGGAGACAGAGCCCCTCATAAATAGCTTGGTGCCCTCCCCATGATAATGAGTGTGTTCTCATGAGAGAGCTGGTTGTTTAAGAGCCTGGCACTGCCTCGTCCTGTTCTCGACCCATGTGACACCCCTGCTCCCCCTTCACCTTCTGCTTTGATGGAAAGCTCCCTGAAGCCCCCACCAGAAGCAGATGCTAGCCTGATGCTTCCTGTACAGTCTGAAGAACTATAAGCCAAATAAATTTCTCTTCTTTATAAATTACCCAGTCTTAGGTGTTCCTTTATAGCAATGCAAAATAGACTAACACACAGGAGGAACTGCCCTTGCTAACAAGCGTAAGTGATGAACAAGACTGATGAGGCCTTTGCCCTCCTGGAGGTGACAGTATACAGAATTCTAGTCCCAGCCTTCTCGTCTTTAGGATGAAGATAACAATACTCACTTTGAATAGTTATTTGGAGAACTAGATGTATACCACTTTTAATAAACAAAAAAGTAGCAAACGTTTACTTGACACTTTCTAAGTGCCAAGAAATTTCTAGACCGGAGATTGGCAAACCTTTTCGTCAAAGACAAGAAGGTGACTATTTTAGGTTTTGTAGGCCACAGGAGGGGTATCTGTCACAACTACTCAATTTTGTCCATGTAGGGCGAAAGCAGACACAGACAAATCATAAACAAACAGGCACAGCTATGCGCCAATAAAATTTTGACTCCAAATTCAGTCAACAGGTCCATGAGCCATAGTTGGCCCAATCCTGTTCTAGGTCAGCGTCATCGGCAGAATTTTCCATGATGATGGAAATACTCTATTTCTTCACTAGTAGCTACTAGCTTATGCGGCTGTTGAGCACTTGGAATGTGGCTACTATGACAGATAAACTGAATCTCGTCTTTTTATTTAATTTTAGTTCATTAAAACTTAAATTTAAGTAGCCACTCGCAGCTAGTGGCTACCGTAGTGGACGGCATGAACATAGATGGCTTCATACCTCATTTCATCCTCACAGCATCCCTGGAGTATACAAAATGCCCAACACTACAGCTATCATTAGTAGACACCCGATAAACTGGAGAAAATTCTCTGCTGTCATTCACTATGATGATGGTATCGATGATGGCAATGTTTAAGCCAAGACCAAGAACACTGAGGATGACCCACTGCTGTGGCTAACAAGAAAAGAACACCCCGTTACAGATCAACGATAAGTAATTGAGATAAAATGAGAAAAAGGAAATGCCCCCGTGGCAGCCCCAGGCAGCCCTCAGAACTTGTTAGGACAAGCCCCTCTCTATCCTTAATGAGGCTTTTCCCCGGGAGGAGCTGGCCACCTCCTTAGATCAAACAGGCAAACAAGTGCCGGTGACACTCCACCTAGGCACCCCAGTAACATCAGAGAAGACCACCTCCAACCACAAGAAGGATGGGGTCCAGCCCCCAACTGAAACTCTCTGCCCCACCTGGAGGGGAATAACCATCTCACTGCTTCTATTAATATGCAGCAAAGGAGGCTTCAAAGGCTCTTTTTCTAATTTCGAATTTTCAAAGAAAGTTTCAACTTTCCAATTAGCTTGCCAGGTTTCAGGTTCTGTTCTAGGCTAATAATAAGACTATCATTTGTTGAGAGTTTTATTACATGCTAGACAGTGGATGAGGTAAAAATACTATTAATAATAACATAAAATAATAGTTGGCACTGATTAAATGCTCACCACATGCCAGGTTCTGCTCAGAGTGACTGCTTCATATATGTAATTACCACCTGCTCCTCCCAACAGCCTGGAGAGAGACGGACTACAATTATCTCCATTTTCGAGGTGAGAAAATGGAGGCTTAGAGAGACAAAGGAACTGCCCACATGTTGGGCCCTGCCGTGTGCCTGAGGCCTAGTGCAACTTCCCGAGCCTGACTAGAAGTAGATCCATAGAGCTACTTCCGCGACTCAGCAAGGTCCGGCCTCAAACTGCCTCTACCTAGATACAGCCAATCACCTTTGGGCCCTGTACCTCATCCCCCCCCCTTTCCCCGCCCCTTCCCCATGCTCTATATAAGTGGCTGCTTGACGCAATAAAGTTGAGTTCCTGCTTCGACAGATTCCCAGCTCCGTGTGTTCCTGTTCGGGCCGCTGACTCGCCATCCCGCTCAGCCCCCGGGACAGAGTCAGGCTGGCCCTGCTCCCCCCTCTTCTGGACCTCCCGGATAGCCCGGCATCCACACTCTCATAACTCAAAAGAGGTGGAGCCTGGATTCAAACCCTGGTTAGTCAGACACCAGCCCAGACTCACAATCATAAGGCTGGACTTGGGAAGGAACAGCAGAGCAGACGGATGCGGCCCTGCCCTTACCAGAAAGACAAGCAATGGAACAGGCGGTTAGAGTCTGTAAGACACACAGGGGTAGAGGAGGTGAAAGCTAGCACATGGGAGAGTATCCGACCTGGACTTGACAGCCGCTCCAGAAGAGTTGGCCTCTGAGCTAGAATCCAAACACAGGTACGGGTTCACCAACCGAAGAGAGTAACGAAGAGGTTTCCAAATGAAGGAAAAACACACACAAAGGCACATTCAAGAAACCGGAAAAAGCATGATAGGGCTGAGGACTAGGGCTGGAGGGAGGGAAGAAGGAGATACGGACACTGGACAGCAGCTGGCTAGGGTTAGAGGCATGCTGAGTTTCAGGTCTGGGAGGCACAACCACATGGAAATGCCTCACTCTAGAGAGCGGGGAATTAAGATGACAAGTCAGAATGGTGTCAAGACTGAAGACAAGAGTTTCAGAGCTCTGCCCAGGCAGGCGACAGCGGAAATATCAAGATGATTCACAGAGACAGAGAAAAGCAGAGAACTGAGCCCAGAGCTTGGGGCATGAACACCTGTTGTTTTCGCCTGTGTGGTAACAGCACCTTGATTTTCCTTTGGGAAACCACTTCGCCCTATGCTCAGTCCTTGTAGTTCAGGTGGAGTTAACTCTAAGGGTAAGTATGGGACACAGCTTGGCCAGTGAGAGTGCCCCAAATCTGAAAATTCTAAATATGAAATGCTCCAAAATTCAAAACTTCTTGAGCACTGACTTGATGCTAAAGGAAATGCTCATTGGAGGACACCAAATTTCATATTTCTGAATTGGGGATCCTCAGCTGGTAATACGAATCCTTCAAAATCCAAAAATAAATGCAAACACTTTGGAAAAGGGATACCCAACCTGTACTACATCCTTACAACCAGTGCGACTGGCTTAGAAATGAATATGTAATCCAAGACGGGTCGGTAAGAATGATACTCAAAACTTTTGCTGGTTCTTCAGGAAAGAAGCCGTCCCATTCCACTGACACAGTTCAGATAGAAGATAAGCTGGGACTTAGCAGTGGCTGTTGCTTCATTAGGCAAGTACACAGCTGAGAATCAAACAGCGAAGGAAAGCTGAATCACGATGTAGAGAGAGTCAGATTACTGGGCAGCTTGATCACACTTGCCCTGAAGCCGCAGTTCCCCAAGATTCCCAATGAAGTATTTAATAATAACAGTTTGAGCTGATTTTTCTTTCATTTGTGACTAAAATACTAAGACACTGGAAGTGCCTAACATTGGGTGACTAAAGAAAGGAAAAGAGCCGATGAATGAAAAAGAAAAGAAGATATCAGAAGTAGAACAGGAAATCCTACCAGGTGCCACAGAAGCCCTAATGGGGAAGAATTTTTAAAAAGGGACAGCCAGCAGTAGTGTCGCTGCCACAAGGATAAAGGCACAAATGGCTACTGAATTTAGCTAGGACCTCAGGCATTTGTCTTAGCTTGGGATGTCCCAGAAGGAGACCCTAGGACAAAGACTGAAGCCCATTCTGAGAGGTGATTCCAAGTATGCCAGCAGCAGGTGGGGAAACAACAGGGAAGGGAAGGAAACCCGTAAAGGAAGTGTTTTCAAGCACCTTACTACTTTGGGCAATTGGAGCTTAATCCAACTCTAGCAAACAGTTGGATCTAGAAATACAGCCTCAGAGGTATTTATTTATCCTACCATTCCGTCCCGCCACTGGCCCTGCAGCCTAATGTGCAGAGGGGCAGAGTGGGCCAAGGGACAGAGCAAGCCCTCAGGCAAACAAGAGCAGGTAATGCCAGCCGCAGTCAGGCCAGAATGGCATAAAGTGGAAGGCTGAGGGACAGGGCAGGAGCACCAGCGGTGCCACAGCATGTGTCTTTATTTCCCCATACCTCAGAGTCCTCTTCTGTAAAATGCGGGAAATCTCCTAAAACTGCTTCAAAGATTAAAGAAAGATAAATCCGTGTCCATGTTTAGCCTGGCACCTTCAAGAAAGTGCTAATGAACACACGCTGATATTTTCACGTTCAGTGACCTTGGGGGGAGTGGTTTCTCTAAGGGTTATGGAAAGTGGAACCCAGGAGGAAGTGGCACCGGAGAACACAGACTGCTAATTCGAGGCAACGCCAAACCTAGGCGATTCCAGCTGGATGGAAGATAATCACTAATATTCTATTTAAACAGTAGGCAAGTTTGTGCCTATTTGCGTACATAAGTCCTCGATTTAGCAAGAGGGCTTCCTGCCAGGCGCTGCCTTCCACCCATCCCTTTGCAAAACATCTGAGCCACTCCCACCACTGGAAACAAAGCCACAACCTACACTGGGTTTTCTCTGCTCCTACCCTCAAGTTGCATTTTTGAAAGATTTGGGAAGATCAGATAGAGAGTGGGGAAAAGAGAGTCAGAAACTGCCCCCGTGTCAGGCTCTCCACAATCAGAGCTCCTCCCCAAAGATTGGCCTGGTTGACTCCAAAAGGAAAATGGAAAGTGGTCGGGAGAATAATGATGAATCACCGTGACACCTCCAGTACTCACAGAGCACACCGGGATTTCCGGCGTATGTTTCTTTCATGCCTGACATAATCCCAAGGGTGTTAAGCATGTAACTGAGATGGTATATTGTGTGATTATTTTTTCCCTTTTCTAATTTCAGATTAATGTGAGGTTACGATGTTGGCATGTATTAGGTAGAGTCCCTGTTGTAGTTGTGTCCCGCCCCTAGGAGGTGTGCCATGTACCTTCCATTGTGCCCGTTCCGTGGGAGCACACCAATCTCCCCCCTCCTCCCCTTCTGTCATTATTTTAACCAATACAGCACTTAGGGTGAGCCAGACACCCTTTTTCACCAACATGAATTCATTTACTCTCCATCACAGCCATGAGAGACAGGTACTGTTACTATCGTTACTTTATGAATGAAGAAATGGAAGCAAAAAAAAATATGCTGGACAAGTACAAAACCAGGATTAGAAGGAAGTTCAGACTAGGTCCAGCACCTGGCTCTGAATGACAACCACTCTGCTACCTTGAAGGCAATGGGTGAACTTGAACTCCCCTTGACCCTGGGAGTCTATTTCTGCAGGTATTGCTAAGGAGGTGCTTGAAATAACAATAAGGAGATGAAGGAGGAAGAAGGAAAAGGAAGGCGTAGCTGTGAGAGGAGGAGAAGAAAAAGGAGAAGTAACAGTGGCCAATAAGAGCCACGGTTATTGAGCATTTCCTAGGTGTCCCATGCTGTGCTAAGTAATCATTACAATAATAAATAGATAATATAATATAATAATAAATAGTAATATGTAACAATATAATAAATGTCAAACCAATGCTAGGAAACAGTACTTTATCTCTAAGAAAAAAAAAGTACTACCTCCTAGAGTCTCACTATGTCACCC